>JAMDHV010000201.1:0-20060 GCA_029717575.1 Peribolospora kevripleyi
TTTTTTTTACGTGCCGTCCCTTTACGATCATACCAGAGATGCCGACCTTCCACTTTCTCTCATTTCTCTCATTCCTTCCTTCCGCCTTTTCCAGCCCAAGGAAACAAACGCGCGATGGCCCGGCTGACCGAGTTGAAGAAGATGGGCAACAAGCCGGGCAAGCGAGGTGCGAGGCCGACGCGCAAGGATACGGAAGGAGAGTGTGTCATCTGTTGAGCGTGGGCAAGGGAGGGCAGGCAGGCGGTCGAAGGGTTGAAGGACGGACTATGTTTCCCCAAGACGGCGTAGAGGGGAACTCGTCCCCGCAGACCATAGACGTCGCTTCGTCGCTGTGCCAATGCACCGTTGACGCAGTACCATCCGAACTCGCTCCGATTCCCCCACTCGAATCCGTTTTTTTGCAACGCCATCTACCAAGTCAAGTCACCTCTCGGCTCCTCTTATCGTTCGCTCCTTCGCGCTTGCGCTCGCACTACGTAGGGGTCCCCAGCCTAGCACGTCTTGTCCCTCCGACGACCCCTTCCGGTCCTGTTCATTCCCGTCCATCCCAGTGCTCCACCCCCAGTTCGGTTCTGTCCAGTCCGAAGGACGCCAGATACCATCGTCTTCCATCGTCGGCCGCCCCCTACCGCTGGGCTCGGCCCTTCTCCTTGCTTCCTCTCGGTTCCGGTTCCTCTAGTCATTCGTCCGTCCCGACATTTCAGTACCGTGCACTTCTTCCTTCTTTTCTTAACCTTTCAGCGGTTCGACCCTTTTCGACCCTCACTTTCTTTGCCTCCTGTTTTTTTTTTTTTCTTTTCCCCCACAATCGTGGTCCCTTTCCCCGCCCCGGGCGTGCTTGCTTCGTGTCCTGCCTTCCCCTTCAACCCTCCTCCTCTCCTTCCCCCTCTACCGTCACGTCATTTCACCCGCCGGCCGCAACTTACCCAGCTCCCCACTCGGCCATTCGGCCTCGTCGAATCCGGGGGCAGAAGGAG
This sequence comes from Peribolospora kevripleyi, assembly GCA_029717575.1. Taxonomy (NCBI): domain Eukaryota; kingdom Fungi; phylum Basidiomycota; class Peribolosporomycetes; order Peribolosporales; family Peribolosporaceae; genus Peribolospora; species Peribolospora kevripleyi. The sequence continues at coordinate 978 of JAMDHV010000201.1, forward strand.
CGCGGAAGAAGACCTCAGGGTGGCCTGACGTCCCGTCCCGTTCTCCTCGTTGGCGTGGCAACTCGGTCGGTCATTAACTAGTGCGGGTGAGGAGAGGGGCGGCAGGGAGAGAAAGAGAGAGCGGTAGGAAAAAGGGAGGAAGGAGGAGCGCAGATTGTATGAATATTATCATGCGTATAACGAAACCCCACTTTCTTTTTCCCCTCCCTCCGTCTCTTCTTCCCATCCTGTCTGTCGCTTGGCTGTATCGGACGGATATGGTGCGATCCGTTACTTCGTTCGCCAGTGTCCGAGGGCCGCTGGATATCTCGTGCTATCGCTTCCCCGCGGCTCTTATATCGAAGGCGAGCTCTTTCTATTTCTCTTTTTTGCCAGCCTGGACCGATACACATGGCTTGCCCATCATTTCGTCCCTCGCCGCTGCAGGAGTGGTTTCTTATGTGCCTCACCCTTCCGCACCTTTCGGCCGATCTGCTACGTCGCTACGAGAGCGAGTTCATGGGAACTCATGGCTGTCATTGAACGTCTTTGATGCCAGAGTAAGACGTCTTAACATGCAGGAGCACGCATGAAGACTGAGGATGACCACCATCAAACACAATACCTGCACAGACAGCTGAACGGCACACTACCCATTCGTCTGAAAGAGGGGAAGGGGCATGGAGTAGGTAGATCGGGGTAGACGGGAGATGTGACTGCCGCCGTCGAATGACGAACAGCTCTGATCCCTCCAAAGGAAAACGCATGGACGCGGACCGAAGGATTTTTTCGGTTTTGATGGAAGGAGCGGCTAATGAAACATTGAAAGCATGAAAAGGACGGAAGAGGAGAGGAATGGAGAGGGGGAACCAGCTGCTGCTCAAGGAGCGTGGAGGATGTCCAAGAACTGCTTGCCGGCCCGCACCAACGGCTCCTTCTTGTCCTTGGGAGGCGCGCCCTGGCTGGCGGTCCGGATGAGGGTCTTGGCGTACGGGTTGAGGCGGAAGAGGGCAGCCCTGTTGCGAAGAGGGTCTGTAATACCACGAAGGGCGATAGAGAATCGGTCAGAGTCGATTGCGAATGCGTTCAAAGGCCTGTGTGTGTACAGCAAGTCGGCACTCACTTTTCTTCTGGGTGAACGGCCTCTTGGTCTTGGAGGCGCCCGCCGGGCGAACGACGGACTGGATCTCTGCAGAAAGACAGAAGACGCGATTGAGTCAGGCCGGCTTGTTTCTCAACACGAGAGATCGAACATGTCACAAGGCACGCTCCACTCACCGTCAGAGTTGATGAGCCTAGTCACGTCAGGGTTGGTGATCTTGGCAATCGGAAGCTGGTAGTCCTTCTTAAGCGTCGCGGGCTTGTCGTACGTGCCGAAGATCTCGTCGAGCAGGGCGAAGGCACCCTCGGTCCAGATGCAGAAGCGGCCAAGATGACCACCGGGAGCAAGCTGGAGGAGGTTGAGGCGGCGGACGTTGACGAGCTCAACGCCGGGGATGTTGCGGAACGCCTTGACAATGCCCTTGTCCTCGTTGTAGATGACGAGAGGGCCGCGGCGCTGACGGTAGCGGCGGTTGCGCATCTTGCCCTTGCCGGCGCGGATCTTGCGAGAGTTAGAGACCTTGACAATGTCGTTGTAGGCCTTGAACGACTTGAGGAGGGCGACGGCGGCCTTGGTCTTGGTCAGGCTCTCGACGTCGGAGGATACGACGAGGGGAACCTCCTCAATCTCCTCGATGCGGTGGCCGCGGGCGAGGACGAGGGAGGGGAGAGCGGTGGCAGCGACGGCAGAGACGGTGGCGTAGCGCCTCTGGTTGACGTTGGTCTTGACGTGCCACTTGCGCCACACCTTGGTGGGCGCGAACATGCGACCGCCGCGGCACATGTTGCCGAAAGCGGCCTGGCCGGAGCGGTGAGTACCACCGCCGCCGACACGGGGGATACGAGCGACGGCACGACCGGTACCCCACGACTCGGCAGAGGTCTGGGCGCCGGCGTTCCACTTAGCCGCGTACGGCTGGCGCTTGTTCTTGGCCAAGTTCTTGTGGATCGCCTGGACGACGTCGAGACGAATGGGAGCGGTGAAGACCGCGGGGAGGGGGAGCGAGCTGGTCGCAGCGCCCTCAGTGGAGCGGACCGAGATGGAGGGGCGAGCGGCGGCCATTCTAGGAGGTGAGAATGCGAGAAAGAGGGTGATCCTGCATGAGCTCACCGCGACGTTAAAAAAAAAAAAAGGCGACTCATGTTGGCGGGCGACGCCAGCCATTCCCAGCTCTCTCCAGACAAGTCGCACGCCCATCACTCATCCATCCCTTTCCTCCAACACGCCGGTCCTCCTTCCCTCGTCGCCGCCCCCACCCTTCCCACTCTGTAACTACGCCTTCCCGCATCTCCTCGCAGACGTCAGCGCCATTCCACTCAGGCTCGAGAGGGTACTCACTTTTTTTGCAGAGTCTTGAAGGTGACGACGGACGAGATGAAATGTCAAACGTCGATTCTTCGTGAGCCCCGACGACCCGGAATCTGTCGGTCGGTTAGGGTTATATAAATGGCTAGGGTTACGACACGAGCAAGCGCCTGTACAATTTCATGTCTACCGCAGCACTTCACGTGAGACCGGCGCACGAACCCGGCACAATGCTCGTGCGACTGACACCATTCGTAGCTAGACCGGGCGACCGAAGCTGGTCCTACAACACGTTGACTTTGGAAAGTAAAAGCAGGCGAGGAAGAAAAAGAAGCCGATCCAACCCCGGGGGGTATGAAATAGTCAATGCATGTGGCGAACGTCGTCGTCGTTGAACTGGAGTCCAGCCCCGGGTTGGGTGGAGTACGCAGTGGCAAGAACCAGGCAGGCGGCCCTACTGCGACGCATCCTGCGGATCGGACGGGATCCTCATGAACGGTAGCCGAAGAGAACGTTGCTGCGCAGGTGGGGCCGAGGGCACGGTCGCGGGCGCCGAAGCGTACTTGGAACGGCTGGCGGTGTCGGTGGTCATGGCAGCGGGGTGGGAGACGACGGCTGGCTCAGCGGTGTTGTAAGTGTTCATGACGGTTGAGAAGCCGAATTGATAGACTTGTCGGAACATGGACGCGGACATGGTCGCACTCTGCGTCGCAAGGCGGGAGCGGGCGCCGGGACGCGACCGAGATGGACGGACGGACAAGCGGATGAGCGTGCGATGGAAAATAAGGGAAAAGGCGGTCGACGAGAGCACGTCAACCGTAGCCGCACCAATGCGGATTTTGGGGGCGCGAGAAAGAGAAAGCTCACAATACCGATGACGGCCAGTTGCACCTCGATCTGCAGTGACGGTCATCGGAAGGAGCTCTAATCAGAGAGAGACGCACGCTATGCGTGTGACAGAATGGCGTTCTCGCTATTCACCGCATTGCCTTGCGAGATACGGGGGTAATGACGAGGGCGTTGGAGCCGTCTAGGTGTAAACAGAGGCTCGACCGCAAGTCGTCGGCGAAAATGTAGGCAACGATTCGCACGCTCACCCGATTGGCCTTGGTCGTACGTCTTGAAGTACCAGACGTTGAACAAGAGGAAGGCGGCGGTGATGGATAGAGGAGTGCTAGAAAGTCAATGATGGCGGGAGAGTTGACTCTGGGATACGTCGAAAGCGGACACGAAGGGAAAGGGAAGGCACCTGGAACCTACCGTTCTTGACGATATAGTGAGAGAAGACGGATATGGTACTGGTGAGCGCCTTCTGTCGGAGAAACTTGATAAGGCTCCCATCAACGACTGCAACACGTGTGCGGGGAGGGACGGGATATTAGAAGGACGAAATTAGGGGGAGCGGAAGAGAAGGAAAGGAAAGGGAAGGACGACGCTCAGCCGGCTCCTGCCCTTCACGGGAGCTACTACAGATGAGAAAAAGAACGTGGGTAGAGGGCACGCACGCTTGAAGAGGGTGGCCACAACGATGGCAAGGTCGAAGCGCGTTACTGACGGCGAAACCGACGTCACAGGCTAGAAAGTTGAGATCGTCTACGGACTGGCGGGTAGGACGGAGCGCGGAACGGTCCAGCGAGGGTGCGCGCTATGATGAGACACAGGAAGGATTGCGCGAGAGGCACAAGTTTGACACGATTGAGGCGGGGAAAGAAGAGGAGCGTGTCGATGACATTCCATGCCAGGGCGTGGAAGAAGAGCAGGACCAGCAGGACTTCGACTACGCTGGAAAAATTCCGGTTCGTCGGGCAGCGCAAATAGGAGATCGAGGAAGGAAGAGAAGCGGAAAATGACCGGGTGTCAGCTGCGTCGGCTTCCACTTCCACTGCATGTGGCATGTGCGGCCTCAGGCAGAACACAAAGGCAGGTATGAGGAGTGAGTCGGACGAACCAATTGCCTCTCCAGATGGCCAACGTGCGGATGAGGAAGACGGCCTGCTGAGCGACGAAGCTGATGGTGATGGCGTAAGAGTAGAGGAGGTTGTAAAATTGGGTTTGGTGGGATCGACTAGGGGCGCAAAAGGAGAAGGAGGAGGAAGAGGAAAGCGAGAGCGTCAGATTTGTGCGACCTCAGGGAGCTCAAGCGGTTGGAGGAAGGCGCTCCCGCTCGTGGCCCGTGCGCGCACGGAGCAGAGAGACAGCGGAGGCGCCCGTCCGCCCAACCTATCGCCTACCGACCCGTCTGTTCTTTTCGATACCACCCCGGCCACTCACCCAGGAAGACGAGCTGAGCGGCCGCTCCGATGAGCGCGAACGGCCTGGTGAGGAAGTAGGCTAGCCTGACGGTGGCTGACAATGGTTTGAGCCAGCCGTCTCGTTGGGAGAGTAGAAGGGCGTCGAAAGGGAGCGAGTCGAGCGTATCCCAGGCGACTGCGCCGATGCAGACAGAGCTCCATACGAGGGTGACGACAGAGTGGTAGAGGGTGTTGTAGGACACGACCTGGCCGTCGTGAGGGACGAACCTGTAGAGCCGGAGCTCGTCGGCGGTGAGGCCGGACAGGCCTGGAGGCGTCTCTAGGACCATAACGGGGTGGAGGAGCCGAAAGAAGCCAAGTGTGGCCTCACTGGAACTTGATGTGATCGTCATCGTCCAGTCAGATATCTATCCGTCAGCGTGTGTGGCCTGCTCTCGTTGTCAGTGACGACAAGGCGTGGGTGACGGGCACGGACTGGGCGTCGGGTGTGAGCATTGCATGCCACTCAGGTAAAGCACTGGGCCCAACGACGACCCCTGTGTCCCTCGTCGCTTCTCCACTGCATCACAGCGGGAATTCCAATTCCACCAGGCCAGAGTCGCCGGCTGTCTTGGTCTTGTCCTTGATGAAATCGACAGGAGGATGAAGGAGTGAGGTGGGAAGATGAGATGAGGGAGGGGCAGGTCAGCGACTCGTGATAAGCGCCGCCCACGCCGGCGCGTCCGCCAATCATATTGGGCGGGGTGCGCCAGTTGGCAGCGAGCCGAGCACGACGACGGTCGGGCAGTCGCGAAGGACGGACGATCTTATCCAACGACCGCCTCGAGGGCAGCCAGATCTGATTACAAGTACCAAGGATCCGAGGGAAATCGGGTGGATCAAAACGGATAGAAGGGCACGGCGGATCAGCGAATAGAATCGAATCCCTTCCCTTCCCGCAAGACAGAAACTGAAAGACATGGGAGGACGGTGCCAAGAGTCGGTCAGATCAGATCCCTTTCCGCCTCCCGCTGCCGCTTTCTCACTCCAGAGCGAGTCGGTATTTCGTAGAAGGAAAGGAAGTGAAAATGGAAGTCCGAAAATAGGGCGCTACTGCCGCGAGCGTCGACCCGGTCTGGGAACGTCCATCGGCCCAACGGACAAGCAGAAGCACGAAAAGAGAAACCGGCGGAGATTTGGAACCGAGGCGGGGGCCGGCGAACAGACAAAGAAAACGAGCGCATCGAACGTGGGATGGGAGGAAGCGAAAGGATACTGATCGGGTATATGACGGAGATGACAAAGAGAGAAAAGGGCTGAGCAGCCTCCAGAGTCCGTGCGCTTGACCTCGGCATCGCTCCGACGTGATGCTTCCCGCTACTGTGGGAAATCGAGAGGGTGACGAGGTGGCTTGTCCATCTCCAAGTCGGTACCGCCTCTCACAGCCGATGACCGGGCACGAAGACGAACAAGACGGTCAATGCGCCCACGATGAGCGCGGAGGCGAAAGAGACCCAAACTGCGCGGAAGAGGAGGAGGCGATGTACGTAGGGCTCTTTGACGCGGATGGTTCGGAAGGGCATCGTCTCGGAGAAGCCCAGGAAGGCGAGGATGGGGTCGAGCTCGTATTGGTGGGAGAGGATGAGAAGGATGGCAAAGCTGAAAGGGAGAATTACCTGTAGGAGTTACAGAGAATAGGGCAGAAAGGATAGAGAAGGAAACGTTTAGCAAGAGATCGAACAAGGCAACAAGACAGATGGAGCGAGGCTGCCAAAGGGACACTCACCCATAGCCTCTTGGACCTGGGCTTGGTATCGAGCAGGACGAACGCGAATGCGGTCGACATACCCGCCCACAGCGCCAGCAAGCCGAGGCTGAGACGAACGAGGGCGGAGATGGGGGTGATGTTGCCAAACGCCTTTGCGCGAAGGAAGCGAGGGTATGCGTCTGATTCCATCGTGCGGAAGACATATCTGCGAACGTGTGGAGAGTGAAGTTGGAAAGAAGGAAAAGAGACATAAAGTGCAGACACGGACAAGGCGAAGGGGCAGAGACGGGCAGACGGTCAGTGGCGGACGAAAAAGTCTAGGTGAAGTGAAAAAGCAACAGACCGCCTCACTCTTTCTGCTGATGGAACATATCCGGTACCTGCGCAAGTGCCAAGCTCTCGACGTCGTATTCGGGGCTGGTGGGCTGAGGCAAGGCCTGGCTGGAGATGGGGAAGCTGTTGATCCTGAGCTGGCTAGGCAGGTAAATCTCCTTCTCGCTTCCAGGGAGCAGGTACCGGGCATAGATGCGCTCGGCGCTGGCGATTAGATCGGTGCGCGTGATGGCCGTGTCGCGGTTGATGATAGTTGGCGCGTGGCTGGCGCGCTTGGCGATATAGCTACGGCGCTGCTCTCGCTCCGTCGGGGCCTCAATGAGAGGCGATGTGGGACGCGAGAAGCGACGAGCGGCGCCGGAAGCTTCGGGGCCTGGGGACGGGGACCTTGAGCCCGCTCGGGGCAGCATGTGGTCGTTTGACAGGCGAGGGGAGGAAGGCGAGGGGGACGCGGGGTGCGAGGGGGGACGCTCACCGCTGTCGGTACGAGGTGAACCGTTGGCCTCATGCCGAAGAGCGTAGTCGTCTCCCTGCTGGAACGGGTTCTTCTCCGCCTCCAACGGCCTCATCGCCCCGTCCGGGCCGTCAATGCCATTGATCCGGTTGTAGATACTTCCCCGGTTCCTCGCGAGCTCCCAATACTGCGGCCACTCCTCCCTGACGCTCCTGCCCGACTTCCTCAAGTCCTTGAAGTACGCCCGGCACAGGTTCTCATGCTGCTGCACGTCGAGCCAGAAGTCGAGACTGTCCTCGGCGCCTTCGCGTTGGAGGAAGAGGTAGTAGCAGTACAGGTCCACCGGCGGCTTGGTCCGCCGCGCGAGCACCTCCGCGAGGGTTGGCAAGCGATTGCGTCGCGCGTTGACGGCTCTTGCTCCGTCCGCGCCGGCATCGATCTGGTCAGCCATGAGAGTAGACGATGGTATAGGTGACGAATGGGCTGTGAGTTGGAAGTGACTTGGGCAGCGCCTAAGCTTTCACGTGCCGCGCTGCGTTGCGAGGGTGCGAAGACGACACGAGGCGCGAGGGAGGAACAACAGATGGGTGGGGGGGTGAGGGTGGGGCAAAGGAGCGTGTTGAAAAGAAAGAGGAAAAAGAAGAGCGAAAGGAGAATGGAAAGGAATGTGGTGGACGGGGTGTGGTGGACGAGGAAGACGACGACGACGGCGGCGGGCCAACGACCGGCCGCTCGGCAAGGCGTCCAATTTGCCGCAGCACGCCTCACCCCGTGCCAGTAGGTGGCTGGCTGTGTATTATGGGGTCGCGATGTCGGACGCTGAACGACAAGATTTTCCTTTCTACCACCATTCCCAATAACGACCCCGACTTGTCCCGACTCCTACGCGCACCTACACTCATTTCTTCGTGCGCTCCCTGCTGCCCTCGCTCAGCACGCATCTCCTGTCCGGCGGATAATTGACCACGCCCGGGGAAAGCTGTGCCTCTCCATTCCCTTCCCCACAGTACTCGCTTCGCTCTTTCGCTCCGTCCATCGACTGTCCGTTTGCCGCCAACTTTGGGCCAGATAGAGTGGCCCCATACCTTCTCTTCCTGAACGCCCTCTTGACGAACGCGCCGTCCCGAGAGTGAGTCAGTCGGTTTTGTGAGAAGGGCCCCGCGTCTTTGGCGAAGTGCTTGCACCAACGCCCGATCTCATTTGCGTTTCTGCTTCGTCTGCTCCTTTCTTCTTCATTCTCAACCTCTCCCTCACCCTCAGTCAACTTGATCTATTACTTGCTCTTTTTATCAAGCTGCGCGAATTTAGAAAGGCAAGCGACTTCGCAATAAGGACACCACTGCTGAATCGACACTGTACACATCACAAAACGGACGACCATTGAACGACTACCATGACCGCCGAAGGGACTTTCGTCGAGTCCGCGCCGACCGGTGGAAGTACCTCCCGAACGTCACACGAAATGCGTTCGCGTTCCGTAAGCCTGTCCGGCACGGATGGCGAAGGGTCTTTCCAGGACGCCGAAGACAGGGATGACCAAGAGGTGAGGGAGGAAAGCAGGGAAGGAGACGCTCCAGTACCAGTGCAAAACGACAGCGAGGGGACTCCGCACATACCCACCATAGGAGCGCTCGGTGTCGACCTCAAGAGCGGCGAGGCCAACGGCAAATTTCCTCCTTCTGGTATTGCGATGGCCGGCAAGGACGAAGACGCCGTGTCGTTGCGAGAACAACTCGTATCCCTGCGCGCCCTGCACGACGACCTAATCGCCAAGTCTTCAAACTGGAAAGACGAGCTGGAGACACTCCGCGCGCGCGTGCCGACTCTGGAGAAGGAGCTGTCCGAGGCACAGGCGGCCGTCCGCGACGCAGACGCCAACGTACTCACACTTCGGCAGAGGGGAGAGGAGAGCAGGAGGGCGATTATGAGGTTGCAGGACGAGAGCAAGAGGAGCGCTGAGATGGAGAAGCAGAGGAAGGAGAAGGAGAACCGCAGGAACTCGGTCATTGGCTTCGGTGCCCTCAGCGGAGCCGGTGGGGCGTTCGACCTCCACGGTGGTGCTGATGGTGGCGCGGCGGCGGACGAAAAGGCGCTGAAGGCGAGCCGGAGGACGAGCTGGATGTTTGGTAACAACGGTCAACGCAGTCCTGGATTGCCCGGCCTGGGCATTGGACCGGCGGGAGGCGGAGGTGGAGGTGGTGGCAGTGGCCATCGTCGCGGGGAGTCACTGAGCCTCCATCGTACGGCGTCCAGCTCGTCCGATGCTGCTGATCCTGTCAATGCTCAACCGCCGTTATCCGGCGGCTTGAAGGAGTTCCGACTCAGCACGTCTTCCCAGCCCGGTGGTAGCACGGGGCTCTTGAGCGTCAGCCCTCCGATTGGCTCAGGACCTGGAAGGGACTACCGACGAATGAGCAGCACGAGCCTGGCGAGCAGCAGCGTGGTCGAGGACGAAGAAGGAGGGTCGGACGGCACGAGACCGTCCTCGTCTCGGTGGCCTACGAGCGAGAGTCTCGGTTCCCGATCCAACGCTTCCGCCTCGACTACTTCCTCCCCCGAGCGGTCTCGAGCGCTCGATCTTGAGGCAGAACGAGACGCACACGCTGTTTCTGCGATGACTGCGAAAGAGCAGGCGTCTACTGCGGCGGCGGCGTTGGCGGAGAGCAGGAGGGAGGTGGAGGCGCTGAGGAAGAGCTTGAGGAACATGGCAGAGCGGTTGGACGAAAGCGAGGAGGCTAGGTCGGCGAGCGAAACGTGCCTGAGGGCGCTGAGGGAGTTCATCGCTAGTTACGATGATACTAAGGGAGGCAATGGAGCTGACGGCGGCGCCGCTGTGGGGAAGGCTGATGGAAGGGTGGAACTTTCTGACGCGGTGAGGGGGATGAGTCTCCCGCCATTGCCTACGGACTTGGACGAGGAGGAGAAAGCGGAGAAGCAACGTCTGCAATCGACGACGACGACGACGACGACGACGACGACGAGACGCGGGTCTGGCTGGAAATTTTCACTGCCGTCGCTCGGTGGGAGCTTGTCAACATCAGCGTCGCCGTCGGATTCGTCAAAAACGGCGGGAGGGGTGGACGAAGGGTTTGGTGGGGCTTCTACCTCTTCCGCTGGCGCTTCCTCGCCGGCGTCGGCCACTACGCCGACCATGTCGTCGCGCTTCTGGGCGCGTAGGTCGTCCACCGCCAGCACGGGGAGCTCTGCCGGGGGGGTGGGAAGCGCGACAACGAGGCCGTCTGGGATGATGAGCGAGGGCGGTGAAGGAGCGGCGGAGGCGAACGCCAACGGCGGTGGGATGCCGGGGGGGCAGCAAGGGCCGGCGCCGGAGACGCCAACGAAAGGCATGCGGGGTTTGCGCGGGTTCAGTTTCTCGAGCCTGATCGGACGCAAGACGGGCGGGGCGGCGGTGGACGAGATGGAGGAGGAGGAGAGGGCGGAAGGGGAGGAGAAGGGGAAGGGTGAGGAAGGAGAGGGGGAAGAGAAAGTGGTGAAGGAGGGGGAAGACAACGTGGTGAAGGAGGTGGAAGAAGAGGGCGTGGCTTGGACGCCTATAGGAACGCCCACCACGCCACGAGCCAAGCCGGGCCCGCCTCCTGCGGCGCCTCCTCGTCCGGCAAGGGACGTTCGGCCTCCGCCGGCGGCGACGACGGACAGTACGGAAGAGACGGAGAAGCAGGAAGGCGAAGGCGGAGGAGCGTCTTGTCAGGGTCGTCAAGACGAGGAGGGGCAGGCAAGCGGGGAGGAAGGCGTGGCTGAACCTGCGTCGGACACTCCGGTCGCCGTTGGCGTTTAAGGAGCGTCTCGATCTGGTTCGATGGGAGGGCCCTTCCTACATTGGTTTTTTATTCCTTGCCCGTCCAGCCGACGGGCGAGTGAGTCGGCGATGGAGCGATACGCTCGTCTCACTCTTTCTTCTTTCCTTTCTTTGTTACCCACGCGCCGGCTCGTTCTCGTTCTTTCCCTCGCGCGGGCGTCACGACTCGTGTCGTCTCGTGTCGTCTCCGTTCTCATGTATCCTCCTGCGCTCGGGCATGGTTGTCTATTTCGTGGCAGGTCGGACTGTGGAGGCGGATGTATACCTATGGTGTCGTATATCATAGATGTCATGTTCGAAACGGAGGAGGCGAGGGTCCGTGCGCGCGTCGTCGAACGTGCAAGTGAGACTTGGCTGCGCTTGATCGATCGGTGGTGGTCGGAGGCTGTTTGTTGGTTCGCACGCGGCCCGAAATCGGGTGGTGATGAGGTGGGCGCGCAGGACGGAGGGGCGTGGGGATGGGGTGAGGAAGGAAGGGAGGGGCAGGCGGATGCGGCGTGTGTATGTGTAGGAGGGACTCGCGTTGGTTGGTTGGTTGGTTGGTGTTCTGGAAGGGGCGACAAGGTCGCGCTTGGAGTTCGAGCGGGAGTGCTTGCTCATCATCATCATCATCATCATCATCATCATCATCATCATCGTGTGCGAAAGCGGCCCTCTTCTTTTCTTTTCTTAATTCTTGTTCTCTTTCTTCGACAAGTATCCTCCCTCCTTCTTCTTCCTGCTCCTGCTCCCGTCTCGCGCTGACTGTGCGTGCTCGCTCGTTCGCATCCTCGCTGCCCTTCGTCATCGCATCCTCGCACCGCAGCGTATCGACGAGCCAAAACCAAGCCAAGCGAGCCAACCAGCTCTCGTCGTGTGAGGAAGAAAGGAAGAAGCGAGCTATGGCCATCGTCCGCGGGTGAGACTTTAAAAGGACAACACGAGACAAGACGAGACGTCCACTGTGCCCTCGCTCGCCCTCGCTCGCCCCGCTACGACATCCTGCATCCCGCTTCCTTCTCCACGTACACCCTCGTCGTTCCACACATCCTCGACGCCGGCGCTGCGCTGACGTTGACGTCACCAACCCGACCCGGCCGTGCGTGCTCTCGCTCTCGCTTGCGGTTGCTCGCTTGCGTTGTGCGACCCCACCGGCGTCTAAGTCTGATCATCGATCTCGATCCGTTGTGCGACCGCCGCCGTCTTCCCCGCACGTAGACGACCACCACCGTCGACCGACACATACACATACACATAATACACAACCACAACCAGGCAGACGGCACACACACTCCCAGGCCGTCGTTTTCATCTTATCTCGTTTCGTCTCGTTGCTCCCTGCTTTGCTTTCCTCCATCGACTCCACCGGCCGTGTTCCTTGCTCCTCTCGCTCGCATCGCCCACCACTCGCCGTCCTAACCGCCCTGATCCCCAAAAAACATGACGGCAGTCGCTCTCCTTCCCGTTTACACCTCATCCCATCCCCCTCCTCCTGCCGGCGAGCCGAGCCCGCCAAGGCGGCTCTCCTCCGCCACCGTCGGCTCGCCCGGCTTCACCTCCTCCTTCTCCAATCTCGGCGCTCCCCAACACCCCTTCGTCAACACCGTTTCTCCGCACTCCTCCAGACAGAACCTGCCCGCGTCAGTGGAAGAAGGATTCGGCGGCGGCGGCCGGCGACGCAGCAGCAGCTCCTTCCGACGCCGCGGCTCGCTCCACCAGCAGAACCAACGGCAGGACCTCGGGCGCTCCGCTTGCAGCCTCACCCTTCTCGGCTCTCTCGTCGACCGATCTGGCTCTGACGACACCGCCCCGTGTCAGACGCAAGACCGCGATCGCACCGACGACGGACACGAACAAGAACGAGCACGGCCGTCGCCCGGATTCGATTTCGGCGCCATCCGCATGGTCCCCCTGATCGACGACGCCATCGTCCTTCCTTATCTCGACCGCCCCCGAGAGGTCAAGGACGCCTTCTTCTCCGACACCTCCTCGCCCGCCGCCGCCTCGCTCATCTCCACTCTCCACTCTTCCCTCGGCTGTTGCCTCTTCGAGACGCTCAAATGGCTCATGACCGACGTCGGTCGCGACCAGCTCTCCGACGACGCCTGGCTCGCCATGATCCGCGATATAGTAAGAGACAAAGGCGAATGTCTATGGGTGTCCCTCGCCGGGGCCATCGGCGCGCCCATAAGCTGGGGACAACCTGACGTCACCCCACCCACGCGGAGGCGGACCGTCCGCAAGGGCGCCGGCGGAGGCGAAGGCGAAGGCGGGGGCGGAAACGGCGAGGCGCTCGCGCGCGCCGACCAGCAACGTCGTCGTCGTGAATCGGACGAACAGGTCCGCGACGCCGACCTTCGTGCCGCCGAGGCTTCCGTCGAGGAAGCCGTGCGCGACAGCGCCGCCGACCGGTCCGTCCTCTACGCCGACGACGTCGAAACCGAGTCCGAGTCCGAGGTCGAAGATACGGCCATCTTCTTCACCCCCGTCGAGCGCGACCGCTACCACCATGGTCCGCGGCGGCGGTCGGAGGAGAACAAAACCCACCACCACCTCATCAAAGAGCCCGGGTTGTACAAGACCCTCGCCGAACTGGTCCCGCCTCAAGTGCGCATCATCGCTCAAGAAGGTGACGGCGAAGGCGTCGACGACGGCGGCGGCGAGGGGAACAGGCTCGGCCTCTCCTCCGTTCCCGAGTACGACGTTACCGTCTCCTCCCCACCCGCTCGCTCGCGCGACAACACCTCGGTCTCCGCTAACAGCTTGCGGCCGAGCGTTAGCAACTTTGAGCTCTTTTCCACCCTCTCCGGCACCCCTCCTGACGCGACTCGCGACGCCGGCGCCGGCGACGCCCCGAAGCCCAGCGACCCCGCCACCACGGCCGCGCCAGAAGAAGGCGTGAAGAAGGCTCCGTTCCAAATGGACGAGCAGCCGGCGTCGCCTGACGACGTGGCGAAGAACTTCAAGACGGACGGACGGTACGTCGGCCTGCGCTTGCACACGTCGTCCGTCAAGATGAGCGGACCCGGACCCGGACCCGGGCCTGGACCGGGACCGGGCCAATTGGCCGTATCGCCGCGCAGTCCCGCTTCGGTCTCGCCTTCGACGACGACCGCCGGCGCGTCCGCCGGGAAGGAAACAATGTCGGACTGGAAGCCTTGCAGGCTCTATCATCTCCTCGGTTCACCGGACGTCGTACCCAGTCATCCCCACGCGCCACCTCCGCGCTCGTCTTCCGGAGGCGATGATGACCGGGACGTCGGAGACGCGTCTTTCGTGGAGCAGCGTCGACGTCGTTCTTTTTCTAGCGGCTGCGGAGGAGGAGGAGGAGGAGGAGGGTGCGGCACGAACATCGGTATCCACGGACGCAGCTTTGTGGTAGGCAAGAGCGGCGGCCATGTCGGCTGGGCCGACGATCCCTCTCCCGTCTTTTCGTCTTCCTCCAGCCCGTGGCCTGGCGCCTTTCCCAGCGTCGGAGGAGAAGGAGGAGGAGGAGGTGGTGGTGGTGGTAGTGGTGGTGGTGTGCACGCTCGACACGCCTCCCACGGCTCCCTCTCTCCCAGCCTCGGAAGCATCGCCGAACACATGGCCGAAGAAGGCGGCGCCGCCATTGTCCCTCCCGGCGGACCATCTCCTGGAGCGAGCCCTTTCCGTCGAAAGTCCGGTAGCGCCTCCCAGCTCTCCTCCGCTTCCGCCGCTTTTGCCTTTTCCCCCGCTCGCCCGGACGACGGCGGTTCCCTCCCCGCCGGACCACCGCCAGCGTCGGGATCCCCCTCTGCTGGCGCTGGCGCTCTAGGACTCAACACGGGCGGCGGCGGGGAGGGATCGCGTGAGAGGAGGCCCGGCTTCGCTCGCAGCTTCAGCGACCATGCCTCTCGCCCCAGGGAGTACAAGACCGCTGGCTCTCGCGTCGACTCTGCCTCTGCGGGAGGTGGGGTAGCCCACCAGGCGGCGGCGGGAGGTGGAACAGCCCACCAGCCACCGCCGCCGCCGCCGTCGTCTGCGTCGCCAACTCGACCGTTCTTCGCGCCTTGGTCAGCCTCCTTCGCACCCCGCCAGCCGTCTCCACCTTCTCCGCCATCCCCCACCGGGCAGACTCGTAGTCCCACCGGGAGCCTGCCCGGTCTCCAGTTCGAAGCCGCTCGTCTCGGCGCCGCGCCCTCTTTCGCCGCACACCCGTGGGATCGACATCACCGGCTCGGATCGTGGAAGGGCACGGCGTTAGCTACGCCGGCGGACGGAACTTCGCTCCGTACCGTGCCCCTTCGGATGAGCACGAGCGAAGGCGCCCAGCACGACGACGTCCCCTCCCCTCCCGGCGTTCCAATTCCCCGCAACGCCGCCGACGACGAAGAAGTGCGCGGAGGTCGGCGCAGGGCTAGCTTCGTCCTTGGCGGCGGCAGGAGCCTCGGCTCGGCACAACTTGGCGGGCCCTTCGGCGGCGGCGGCGGCGGTGTCGGAAGCTCGTCCGCGACCAAGGACGACGCCGAGATGGGCTCGCTTAGAGAGCCACGGCCTTCTTCCGCCGTCGCCATCGGGGAAGCGAGGTCCGCCGACGCTCGAGTCTCCTCCGCCCCGGCTGCGACCTCGACGCCGGGTCTCATGCCTTCCTCTTCTGCGTCCACCGTCTCGTCGCTCGGCGAGCGCTATCCCGATCTTCTCGACGAGCCCACGACGCCCGGCAAGCCAGCGATCAGCCAGCTCCCTCATGACATCCTTCTCCCCGTGCCCCTCTCCGACAGCCGTCCTCAAGAACTCAAAGCGATCCTCGAACACCCGGCCAACGAGGGCGCCCTCCGAGCCGCTCGAGCCGCGTGCGGCGAGCAAGAATGGGAAGAGGCGAAGAAGTGGCTCGAGGAGAAGGAGCGGAGCGAGTGGGACGACCAGGCTCTGCTCGAGCGAGTTGCCACCAAGTTCTCCCTGGACCCCTCCTCGGCCTTTGCTCCTTCCCCCACCGTCGTCCATACCGCCCCACTAGACCCCGCCTTCTCCCCTCCGTCTAAACTGCCGTCCGAGTCGCCTCTGACCGCCTCTGCGACGTCCCCGCCCACGCGTCGTCGCATCTCCTCGGCGGGCGGTGACGAAGAGTCCAAGGCGTACGCCCGGTGGGTCGCCTTTGACAAAGTGTGTGACGTCCTTGGCGTCGAGAACACGTGGGTTGAGAGGCTCGGCAAGAGGGCCGGCATGGTCTGAGCGCACAAGGCGTGAAGGATCCATCCCATCTTGCTCTTTCTTCGCTTTTCCTATTCCTGTCTCGCTTTGTGGTCTTCCATTCCATTTCATTTCCATCCATCCATCCATCCATCCATCCATCCATCCATCCAGCCTTTTTCTCCCGCACAACGACATCTATACACAGTCGACGGCCTTGACCTGTATGTACGTCCAATCCGATTTTTCCTCTGTTCTTCCTTCCCCCTTCGTATCCCGTCCCCCCTTCTATCCTTTTAGCCGTCCCCCACTTCTCCTCGCACAACACGCTCCGCTCATGACCAAGGGGCGACTGTACACGTAACCGACCGTCGCCTTGACTCTCTGCTGCCCCTGGTCTCCTTGTACGATATACGCCCATGTTTTTATGTATGTCATCCGTACTCCTTTTCCATGTCCCTCCACGGACTGCCGGATGGACGGAGGCAGTCAGCTGAGGTGATCGATCAGCTGGAGGGATTCACGGAGATAACAAAAAATCATGACTGACGCTTCTCGCCGTGCTCACACCACCGCGGACCACGGACCGCTGCCCCGACCACCATCATCATCGTCACCGCCTCGCCTCGTACGTACAGCCCCCCTCCATCCTCTCATCCATCTCACTCAGACGCCGCCGAGACCGCAAATCGTGTCATCGAAACCCACACACATGGCGTCCCAACAGCAACCGGACCCCAAACTCTTGCGGCGGCTCACGCCGATCAAGAAGATCATCCTCGTCCTCTCCGGTAAGGGCGGCGTCGGCAAGTCGTCCGTCGCCGCCCAGCTCGCCCTCTCCCTCTCCTCTTCCTCTTCCTCGTCCGGCGACCCGTCCGGCCCGTCTGCCGACGGATCTTCCGCGCCCCCACCGACGACAAAGGTCGGCCTCCTCGACATCGATCTCACCGGCCCCTCGATCCCGCGCATGCTTGGCCTCGACGGCCAAGGCGTGAAGCAAAGCTCGGACGGGTGGGTGCCGGTGTACGCGGACCCGTCGCAATCGCTGGCGGTCATGAGCGTCGGGTTTTTGCTCAAGAGCAAGGACGACTCGGTCGTCTGGCGCGGGCCCAAGAAGAACGCCATGATTCGACAGTTCTTGGGCGACGTACGATGGGGTCCGCTCGATTATCTCATCATCGATACCCCTCCCGGTGAGCACACCGCGCCGGCGAAGCTCGCCCTTCCCGCACCCTTTTTTTTTTTTTTTTTTTTTTTTTTTTTTTTGCTTTCTGTGCTGATTCAAAATCGGCGGCACTTCAACGTGCGCTGCTCTGTTCACGGCTTTCGCTTTTTCCCCTCTTTCTTTCCTTCTTTCTCGCACCACTTTCCCCTCGTCTTCGGATTTGCGGTTACACCGACAGGAACCTCGGACGAGCACATCTCCATCCTCGAATACCTCCTCCCCTTCCATCCCGTGGCTGTCATGGTCACCACTCCGCAAGCCGTTTCACTGACCGATAACCTCCGCACGCTCGACTTTTGCCGCAAGACGTCTCTGCCCCTGCTCGGCGTCATCGAGAACATGTCCGGGTACATATGTCCCCACTGCGGAGAGACGATCAACGTCTGGGGCATGGGCGGTGGCGAGCAGCTGGCCAAGCGCGAGGGTCTGCGCTGGCTCGGGCGGATCCCCGTCGATCCTGGTCTAGTGAACGTGTTGGACGATGCGAAGCAGGAGGTGGTCGCCAAGGTGGCTGAGAAGAAGGGCGTAGAGGAGGCGCAAGTCGATCCTCGGCGTCCTCTCCCGTCCTCCTCAGTCGCCGCGACTCAAGAGCTGTCCGCGCTTTCACTCGCTTCCGATCTGAAAGCTCTGGGTCCGCCGGCGGGAGAACTTGGTGGTAGCACAACTTCAGCATCCACCCGACCGCCCTCTTCCACCCCAGCCGCTCCAGGCTTAGACACGCCCACCGAATCGGCCGCGCCGACGGGCACGCTCCTGTCCGTCACCCTGCTCGAGCGATATCGCGCCTCAAAGACGTTCCCCATCTTCCAAGCCATCTGCGCACGCATCCTCGCCGCCGCCGAAGGCAGAGATGTGGAGGACGCGGAAAGCTTGGAAGGAAAACCCCTCGGTCATCCCGAGCCGCAGAAGGAGAACGGTCAGAGCGGGACGACAGCCTAGGCTGTCTAGACGGAGAAGCGGCGCCGGGTGTAGGCTGGATCACGTATGGCGTTGCCTTTTTGTTCAAATCTTGGAGCATTAGAGACATCAGACGATGGTCGCCTCGATCCCATCCTCGCTCAGATCTCCCTAGACACTCTCGCGACAAATCAGGCCGAGGTCAAGACTGAGACGCGCTCAAGCTCGTTGCCCAACGCATCTTCTCGTCTCTTTCTGACACTCGGCTGCTCGCTACGAGGTACCGGGCTATTTGAAGCCCGCCTTGAGAGATTCTCAATTGCACGCGCCAGCTCATTATCTCAGACATGTTTCTTTTCTCACCTCGTCCCCTAGAATTTGGAGACCTGCCATGCAAGCTGGCGTGCGTGGATGGGGCGAGTTGGACTAGATGGTCCGTCGCATGTGTCACATGGGAGCGAGGGAAGGGAGGAAGAAGGGCGATCATCTAGAGCTCTGTATTGAAGAAGCCTTTCTTGAAAGCTACAGAAAGTGAGAAGAAGGATGGTTTTGGACCACCCCTTAGCACTCGTCTTGGCTCCTCAAAGAGACAACAAGAACGAGAAAAGGACTCACCGCCTGGCTGAAGGGCAGTGGCGTACATGACGAGCGTAATGGGCAACAGCTTCTCAGGCGTCCCATGTCCACGACCGGGAGAAGGCTTGGGGACGAGCCCGACTTTTTCCCAAGACGACAAAATCTTGCGCGCTCGAGCGTCCCACTCGTCGCCGCTGTCCGCGGCATGGTGGGAGCGGATGCCGAGGCAAGTGCCGAACTGAGCGGGAGGGAATGAACGAAAAAAA
>JAMDHV010000202.1:0-19902 GCA_029717575.1 Peribolospora kevripleyi
TTTTTTTCCGTTCTCCCTCTGACCCGCAAGCCAAGGCAAGAAAGAAACGCTCCTGCCCGACTTACTTGTACTGGTGGTTTCCGTTTGCGCACTGCGCCATGACTATGGGTGAAAGAAAAGGAAGAAGGAGGAAATACGGTCCGTCGGTGTAAGGTCGTCGAAAACGGAATTCACAGGGGCTGGGCTCAGTCCGACTGGCTGTCGTCGCACGCACGCATCGCTTGGAAGTTTTGGCCCTGCTGCACGGTCGGGTCCACGCCTTGTCCCGGTGGGGCTTGCATGCCGGGAACTTGGTGCTGCTGGTTAGGCATGAAGGCCTGTTGTCCTTGCTGAGCGGGGGGCTGAGCGTACTGAGCCGCTGGGGCGGGCTGTTGGGTCGGCGCGCTGGCGGGCGCTGCTTCCTGAGGGGGAACGTAGGCCGGAGTGTCTGTCGCCGTGGAATCCGGGTTGGTAGGATGGTAATACTGGTGGATCTTTTCCGTTGTTTCGGGCATGGTGTGTGGGATGGGGTAGGAGGTGTGAAGGGGATGGGGAAGGAGGGAAAAGGATGGTAGATGGCTGAGGCGGTCAAGTCCTTATACGTCGTCGGCCGTTCTGCTAGTTCAAAAGGACCATGCGCTTCGAGACACTGGCTGGCATACGCATACGCCTACGATTCAATCGATTCAAGCATGCACGGACGTCTGTCTCCCACAGCTCGAGTTAAATACCAAGAACCGCGTGGACGCTGCGACGGCCTCAAAAAAAAAAACGCCACCGCCGGGCGTCGGCGGCATTGGCACTCATCGGACGGGCCAACGGCGTCGGACGAATTCAGCCCAACAGTACTTACATGCGAGGGCGGGAAGGCACGCAGGGCGCACTCGAGTGACCGCTCGCAGGCTTTTTCAGCTCCAAGGTGCGCTCAGCTCAGCGCCCACCGGAAGACACACGTCAAGGACCCGGGAGCGAGCTGGACGGCTAGAGAGCGAAGGAGAAGGCCACGATGCGAGGCGGAACAATCTCAAGATGGCTGTCTGTGGATTGACGACAGACGACGGCGACGACGACGGGAAGGATGTGATGTGGTCGACGTCGGGAAGCGACTTGATACTGTATATGGATGGACGGTCAACGTGTTCTAGCCGCTTAGTGGATGCCACTCTCGTCCTCGCTCTTGTGGAAGGAGAGAGGCAGGTCGAGAAAGAATCTTGACCGTCAACGGCTTCGGATCGCTTTCGACACTTGACCTCGCTCACCATCCTTATCCTTCTCCCGCTTCCGCCCGCCGGTCACACCTCTGCACCGCTAGGCAGACACGGCAAGGCAAGCAAGAGCCGGGGCCCGCGAGGCTGGCTCCGCCTTCGTCTTCGTCTACGTCTTGTCTTGTCTTTTCTTGCTTGGTTGAGAGAGAGAGCGGTGGAAAGAAAGCTGACTCTCCGCGGGGCCCCGGACCGGTCGGTTGGTTCGTCAGAGATGACCGAGACGGTGAGATGGCCGAGATGGTGGTGTCGGCCATCTCTGACGCCATCCCACTGTCCTCCACCCCATCCATATCCTCGCTGATCTGCTTGCTTGCTCGTGCGACCGACCGCCTTCTTCGTCTCGTCGGGACGAAGACGCAGGCCCACATGACTTGTCACATATAAACGCTCGTCCGCTCGGACAGGCCATCGTCTTTTCCTACGGGCCTACCGTACCTGTCGTTCCCCATCAACCATGTCGGACAAGATGCGATCGTCGGCAGGCACTGGTCGAAAGACCTCCTCCTTCCATGGTTTCCCCAGCTCCTTTTCCATCATCCTCCTCGCCCTCCTGGCCCTCACTGGGTGCGAACGTGTGCGGGCGTTGGACAACGGCCTGAGCAGGACGCCGATCATGGGGTACAACGTGAGCGTCGTCGTTATATTCTCCTTTTTCCCCACATGGTGCTTTCGCCCACGCTTCTCTTCGTCTTCTTGGCAGTCCTACAACGACGTCAACTGCGCGCCGAACGAAACGCAGATTTATAGCGCCGTTGACGGCCTTCTCAAATCCGGTCTGGACAAGTCGGGCTACAAGGTGAACCCCACATGGGCCCTGCTCGTTCTCGTTGCCCGAGTTGACCGACGCCGTCGCTGTCGCCCGCTGTAGTACTTCCAAATCGATTGTGGCTGGCAAGGGACAGAGCGAGACGCCAATGGCTCCATCACTTGGGATGCTACTCGGTGAGAATCACGAACCGGCCACCTCCGACTCGAGTAGCTCATTTCCCGGCCTAGCGCTCATCACCCTTCTTCCACCTCTTCCCCTCCCTTCGTTAGTTTTCCAAACGGTATCAAACCCATCTCGGATTACGTCCGATCCAAGGGCCTCAAGTTTGGCATCTACAGCGACGCCGGTTACAAGAGCTGCGATCTGTGTAACGGGTGCGAGAACCGGATCGGTAGCCTTGGTGGGTTCCACCTCTCTCATCCTCCTCCGTGTGCGGTTTTGGGAGGACTCAGCGTCCTCGCTTCTTGCTTTTGTAGGCTACGAAGTGCAAGATGCGACAGTGTTCCACAGCTGGAATGCCGAGCTGCTCAAGTACGACAACTGCCAGGCCTCGAAGAACGTGAGACAATCTTGCATCCGGGAGTACGATTCCATCCACAAAACTCATAGACCTGTCCATGTTCCCTCTCCCCCCGCACCCGCAGACGTTTGTCGAGTACCATCCCAACACGTCTGTCATCGTGGGTCCCTCGTGCGCACCTGAGGTATGCTGATCGACGTCCCATTGGCTCACCGTGTCCATCCATCTCTGGCCAGCCTCGATTCACCGCAATGAGAGACGCACTGAAGCAAGTCGGAGCGACAAAGACGGCATATGCCCTCTGTGAGGTAGGTATGCGAAATTGTGGGGGGGGGATTTGGATCGTCTTTATATCGCATCCGAAATATGTGCTGACCGTGCGGACCCCGACTTTGGTCTGCCGGACTGAATTCAGTGGGGCGTTCAAGACCCCTCTACCTGGGCCGAGGCCGTGAGCAACTCGTACAGGATGAGGTGAAGCTTTTTTCTTCTTTATTTTTTGAAAGGTTTGTTCGTCCTGCCTCCGCCTGACAGGTCCACGTTTTCTTCATTCGCCCGTTTTAGCAACGACGTCTACAAGGCGTGGGTTGACATCCTGCGAATCGTGAATGAGTTTGTGCCCGTCGCCCCTAGAGTGGAGCCGGGCGCTTTTGCCGATATGGACCTGGTGAGAGAATGTCGTTCGAACGGACGTTTCCTATCCATCATTGTCTTGACTTCTTCTTTGCACACGTCCTATCGCCGACATTCCAGCTCGAAGTAGGGAACAACCCAAATGGTGGCGGCGGAGGCGGTGGCCCAGGTGGCCTTACCCTCGCCGAGCAGCGCACGCACTTCACCCTTTGGGCGATCAACAAATCCCCACTGATGGTGTCGACCAACATGACCGCTCTCACCCGTGATTCGATCGACATCCTCACCAACCCCGCCGTGCTCGCCGCGAACCAGGACCCGCTCGGTCTGGCGGCCCGCCATCTGAGGAGGTACACGGACGACAAGGACGTATGGGGCGGGAAACTGAGCGGAGCAAACTTTGTCCTCGCAGCTTTCACCTTTAGAAATGAGAGTCGGAAAGCGTTCACCATCGATTTTCGCGACGCGAACATTTCCAGGGCGGACGCGAAGGACATGTGGTCGGGCCAGACGGCTTCTGGAGTGTCCAAGTGAGTCTTTTTTCCCATCTCCCTCGAGTGAGTGGATTTTTTTCGATTCTGACCTTTTCTGTATTTGCCCATCTTCCACTTCTGCATCAGCTTCACAGCAGCCGTCGACGCACACGGCATCCTCGCCTTGCACCTTTCGAACATCGAATACGCACCTCCTTCTCGTCCTGCCGTCTGGTACGAAGCCGAATCCGGCAGCCTCGATGGCGGCGCCCGAGTCGTCGACTGCTCCACCTGCAGCGGCGGTCGCAAAGTTGGCTACATCGGCAGCGGCCAGAATTCCACCACGAATGGGACGCTGACGCTGACGGGCGTCCGCAGTGGACCCGGTTCGACCATGGTGAGCCGTTCCCTTTTCGGTCCGCGAGTCATGCCTAACTCATAGCGCTAAATTAGCATTCCTTTTTTGTCGCTCAGGACGTCGCTTTTGACTATATCAAGTAGGCACTTCTCTTTTACTGATGATTCTGTAGTCCCCCGGATCTCTCACCGC
Source organism: Peribolospora kevripleyi (assembly GCA_029717575.1). Lineage (NCBI taxonomy): Eukaryota > Fungi > Basidiomycota > Peribolosporomycetes > Peribolosporales > Peribolosporaceae > Peribolospora > Peribolospora kevripleyi. The sequence goes on from JAMDHV010000202.1 coordinate 4,190, forward strand.
TGTGCACCGTTGCGCCGTCGTGATGGGTTCCCCTCCGAGCAGCGCCGACGTCTCCTTCCAGACTTCAACGGGCATCAACTCACGAGACGCTTTCGTGTCCGTCAATGGAGGCGACGCTCAGAAAGTCAACTTTCCTCTCAGCGTGAGTCGGCGCAAACGCCGCGTCGCCACCCGAGATTCAGATGGCGGCGACCTGGACAACAGCGACTCCTTCGATTCGTCGGAGCGAGGACGGGGCTGAGCTGACGTCAACGCGCACATGGTCTTCTCCCTCTCTTCTCTTCCTGGCTGCCGCGCTCACCGGCACAAACAAGGGTCAATCATGGAGCAACGTGACGCACAACTACAAAGCTTCGTTGTCCGGGTTCGAGCCTTCGAGCGAGAACAACACGTTGGTCATCTACAACGGCATGGGAGCTTGGGCACCGGACTTTGACAGGGTTGGCGTGTACGCGTGAAAAAGGCGCACGTCCTGATGTAGACATCGTTAGGCTAGACACTCAGGGCTAGACGTTCCGGCGACTGGACCACACATGCATGTATGTATCACCGCTTCACACCGGATGGTCTCCTTCACACTGAGGAGCGGGACATTATCCCTCGCGCCATTAGCCATTGCACCACGTGTTAATGCGGAGCTAGCTGACTCCAGTGCAAGACGGGAAAGAAAAGAAAAGGAAAAGGAGAGGGGAGGGCAGTGTGCCCATCAAATCTTGACGGACTCAACCCCTCTCGACCTGCTTCCGGTATCGCACAAAGGCCACGAGGTTATCGATGGCCTCGTCCGCGGAGGCGCGCAAAGACGGGAACTTGCGGCGGTCTATACGGCGAGCCTTTTGGGGGACGGTGGTGCAAGGGTCGGGTCGGGTCAGAGGGGAGACGGGACATGAACACTCGGCCGAGACAAGCCTTGCAAACCCAGACACACGCCCGCTCACCATCTGCTTAACGGCCTTTTGCGCTCCTTCCAAAACAGCCGTGAACCCGCCTTGTCTGAAGACCAGCCCATCGTACGGAGCCTCCTCATCGGCGTATACGTCGAACACGCCATTGAGCGCGGCCACAAGCGCCTCTGGTGTCGTTCGCGGCTCAAAGGGCGCGAAGCCAGACGCCGGAGTGGCCGGATTGGGAGGGATGGATGGGTGAGACGGTAGGGACAGGATGACGTGCATGAGGAAGTTACCGATCGTCTGTCAGTTTGCGGGGGGAATGGCGGCGTCAGAGACCATTTCCACACTTCATCCGCGAGAACACATGACCCACCCGGTTGTCCTCGATCGCGTTCGGCCGCTGGGCGAGGCAGCTCAAGACGCCGATGCACTTCACGCGCATAGAGTCGGTGACGGCGGAACGATAGGCGGCGACCAGGGAAGGAACGTGCTGGGGAGTGAGCATCAGGTCCCCTTGGGCCATCTTGGCAACACCCCAGAGACCGGCGACGGCGCTTTCAACCATTTCCCTTCCGTCGTGTCCCTCCGACTCGCCGTCCTCCTCTCGCGGACCCCGGCCCTGCTGGTTCGCAGCGGTGCGGTGCGTGACGACAGTGTCGATGGTCGCCACGCTCGTAGCGATCCCATACAATGCGTCCCACACGCCTTGTACGATAGGACGGACGCTGGCAACGTACTCCCGCCAAGAGGCTATCTCAGCTTCGGACGGGCCGGAGGATGGAGAGGGCAATGCATAGGAGATGGAGAGGACGAGGTTCGACAGGGCGGACAGGGCGCGCAGGTGGACGACACGCAGACGACCGCCTAAGTCTTCGATCGGAGAGGCACCCGTCTTGCCATTGGCGGCCGGGAAAGGATTGCCAGCCGACTGTTGAGACGTTGGCGCACCAGAGACGGATGGGAACGAGGCGGTCGTGGGCCTCGCAAGAGAAACTAGCCGTTCCGGTAGCCCTAGTTCGCCAAAGAGCCTAGCCAGTCGCGGGGAGAGCGAAGTGGCCTTAGCACCTTTGGCCCCGTCCCCTTCCGCTCCCATGTCGTCCTCCTTGCCGTCTGCGTCGGAAGCATCGTCAACGAGGGCATCCATCGGGTCGTCCTCCTCGTCTGCCTCTTCCCATTCATCACCGTCTCCCGTCTCTCCGCAGATGCTCCCCAAGATTTCAAGGGCGAGCTGCACGGCGGTGAGGCTGGTCTCGTCCTCCTCTCGCGCTCGCGCCTCCTGTCGGACTTTCTCCTTCTCCTCCGCAGGAACGTCCTTCTCGTGGGTCCTTCGAGACATTGACTCGACCCGAGTGGCCACAGACTCGAGGTTCGTGCGAGACACCAAGCCCACCAGGAAGGGAATGACGGCTTGATCCTCGAACGCCTCGAAGCCGACCGTTGCTCCGCCCGGCACGTCCAGCTGTACTTGGACGGAATCGGGAAGTTGTGTCCCTGCCAGGTTGCGGAGAATTCCGCACGCGAGGACAGCAAGGAGAGCGCCAGCCGAAGGATGCGGGAACGAGGCGGGGTCGGTGATTGATGTAGTCGAGACGATACGGGAGAGAATGCTGAGGAAGGCCTCATTCGAGGCGAGTGCGGCAGAAAGCGGCGCATTCTCGTCCGTGAGCGTATAGAGAGTGTGTGCTACGATTCATGGACATTTCAGAAAACGGGCAAGATTGTTATTGATCCGGATTCCGAAGGAAGCTATCTCTCTCCAAAGCCTGACTCACCACAAGCCAACCCCACGTCGTCCACGGTGACGCACTCTTCTCGTGTGCCTTTCTTCACTTTCTGACGCATCTGTGTTTCTTCACTGGACGGATCCAGCGTCGCCGATGCGGCGAGCTGGATAAAGCCCATCAGGAAGGGAAGCAGCTCGGACACTCTAGCATTCAGGCCCTGCATAATTTTCGACGACGTCTCCCTGCAATGTTGTTCAGCCACGTTGTCAGTCAGCGGTTTGGGGAGACAACCGAAGGAAGAACCTACTCACGCAAGACACCAAAGAATCGTGACCACGTTCTCTGCAAACTCAAGCATGAGTTTCCGCTGCGTCTCTGCCTCGCCGTCCACAGAAACGCCGCCCCCGCTCTTGCCCGTAGCCGCCGCCTCCGCCGCCTGACGTTCCTTACGGAGAGCTTTCCTATTCTTTTCGGTTGTTCCGTCCCCTTGAGCTTTAGGCTCACGGGTGGAAGCGGGAGATTGTGAAGAGGACATATTGGAAGAGATCTGAAAGACGGAACCGGGAAATGAGCCTGGTACCTACTGGGAGCAAAAGAGAACGCGCGCTCACATAATCCATTTGGACAAATAACGGAGCAAGGATGTTCTTGTTGAACATCTCTCCACGGACATCATAACCTCCATCGATGCAGAGGTTTCTATTGTGATGCGCACAGACCGGGAAACCGTCAGTTCGACTTTTCCTCTGGCTCAGGAGCGTGCCTCGGCAACCACCCACCTCAGCGCTCCGGAGGCCTCGACGCGAGTCTCCCATTCCGTGTCCGCCAATCGCTGGATAAGCAGGCCGACAACGCCTTTGCCAAGCAACAAGCGCCTCGTTGCCTTGTCCGAAGCGATCAGGTTGTTCACCGCGGCGCATGCCCACGTCCGGTCGCCCGCCGACGGCGCGCTCAGCTTCTCCAGCACGGGCAGCAGCGCCTCGTTTGTTGCAGAGGGGGAGGAGCCGCCCACGTCTACGGCGGTAGAAGGCCGAGAGAGGGGGTTGTGCCTCGCCGAGCGGGTCTTCCTTCTAAATTGAGACTTGCCCATGTTCGAGGCGGCCGTTTGTGGAAGTCTGGATTGTTGCTCGTTCGAAGGCTGCGAAGATCGACTATCCGCACGTCCGTCCCGAAAACTGCGGCAAGCGTTGGTGCTGCGGCGTTGGATCTGCCGCTCAAGCCGACCCCGCCCTGCTCTCTGCCTCCGTCTCCACACACGAACGTCGGTCGGTCCGGATTCCGAGAGTGCGATATTTTCAACTGACGAGTCGATTGCTCGGCCTGATGCGGCCCGGCGCCCACGGCCTTCTAGATATGGCGTTGAGAAGGCCCAGGGATGGAAGCTAGGCAATCACGGAAAGATGCGAAAGCTCATCGGGCCAGTTTTTTTCTTGCTCTTCTTCATCCTTCTTGGAGCCACCGCCGGCTCGACAGGACCACCGAGCGGTCCCTGGGACGCATACAACATCTCCCCCAAGTCGCGGACATTGTACCCTCATGACGTCAAGGAGACGCACGGGAACGTACGGAACGCACCAGGTTTGTTGTCGAAGGACATCCGTGACGGGGCGATCCTCGGAGACGGAGGATGGATGGTGCTCGACTTTGGAACTGAGGTAGGTAGCGGCGGTCGCTACGTCCAGGAAAAAGACCGTCTACGATGAAATGAATTTCTCTGCTCAGGACAAATCACCGGACCTACTCTCCCTTTACTCTTTCCGCTCATAGGTCGGCGGCTTGGTATCCTTCGACTTCGTGTCGCCTCCTTCTTCGAATGCCACGCTCCGGATGACCTTTACAGAATCGCCTTTGTTCATCTCACCCTCTCTTTCTGACGACTCCACTCTCGGTGTTTACACCGTGGACTATGACGGCTATCTTCCTATTTCCCTTCCTGCAATGCTCAGCAACTCCTCGGAACCCTCTCGGTACACGACACCGGAGGAGCGTCTTCGAGGCGGGTTTCGCTACGTTACCATCTCCATGCCTTCGACCGCAAACACTTCGTTGGCCTCCAAGGGCGCTTCTCAGTCCCGTGATGCGGCTGCCCAGGTGGTGATGGCGAATGTTAGCGTAGCGCTTGACTTTATGCCCCAAACGGACGATCTGAGTCGTTACGGAGGCTACTTCTGGGCGCCCGAAGACGAGGTACTCACCAAGGCTTGGTGGGCCGGCGCCTATACCGTCCAGGCGAGTTCCCGTGTCTTGCAATTATACTTATTACTCGCTCATCACTTACCCAGTCTGTCGTCTTTTTCGTATGACTCGGATAGACGAACGTCGTGCCCGTCAATACCGGACGACAAATCCCCATCGTTAAGAAGCCTGGTACGACCTGACTCCCTTATTCGTCTGCGTTGACAACTATTCCCGAATTGGCTACTGACGATGACACGGCTACTTGTGGCACTCCCAGGGTGGGCCAACAACGCCACACTGGGTACCTCGACGCCTATCATCGTCGACGGCGCGAAGAGGGACAGAGCCGTCTGGCCAGGTAAGCTCGTTATCTTGCCTGTCTTCTTTCCGTGCCCATGCTTTTGACTTGTCGTGTGCACCTTACATTGATTCCTTCTCCGGCATTTCGCCGTCTAGGCGACATGGGCATAGCCGTCCCAACCGCCTTTGTCTCTTTCGGCGACTTGACGCCCGTGCGCAACGCCCTCTCCACCATGTTCGCCTACATGAATGCCGATGGTAGTTTTCCAGAAGCGGGACCTCCACGTAAGCGCTCTTTTCCTTCCTTTCAGACAGGTATTTGGCTGGAGCGTCGAGGCGCTGACGGCGTGTGGCGTTATCGTTTTCCATCCGCCTTGTTACGGTGGTAGTCTTACAACAAGGAAGTGATACATAGTGAGTACGAGGGCCGTGCCAAACATATTCAAAGCACGACTAATAGCCCTGGTGTTTTGCTTCCCTCGTCTTTAAAAAGCCATTCCTGGACTCTCATCGGTGAGGGTTATCCAGCGCTTGTCTACGAGAGTGCGAGCGTTCTTAACCTTGACTTGGTCTCCATCGAACCGCAAAGGTTGCTACAACTACTACCAGTTCACGTCGGACGCGTCCTGGCTCATGTACCACTGGTCAAACTACACTCGCGCCGTGGACTATCTCCTGTCCAAGGTCGACTCGACGGCGCTCATGAACATGACGGGTCTTCGCGACTGGGCTCGGCAAGGCCAAGGTGGTCATAACGCCGAAGCCAACGCGCTGCTCTACAAGGTGTTGCTCAATTCGGCCTCGCTCGCCTCGACCGTCGCCAACGACTCGGCGCTCTCTTCCAGTTGGACCTCGCGCGCTTCTTCTCTTCGGAACGCGTTCAACACGGTGTTGTGGGACGAAGGGAAAGGGATGTACCGCGATAACGACACGGCTCGAGGCGCGCTAATCCATCCTGAAGACGGTAACAGCCTGGCGCTTTGGTACGACCTGACGGGCGGAAACTGGACGAGGATGGCAAAGATCAGCGAGGGTCTGGAGGCTAACTGGAATTCGCTCGGTGCGGTGCCGCCCGAGCTACCTGATACGATCGCTCCGTTCGTGGAAGGAATGGAGGTGAATTGGATCGGGCTGATTCTCGTCGCTGCGCCGATCGAGGGACTGACTGACGCGGCTATCCTTCCTTCCTTCCTTGCCCTTGCCCCGACTCGTCGACGGCAGCTGAACGGCCACTTCGAAGCGGATCAAGACGACCGCGCTATCGAGCTCATGAGACGTTCGTGGGGTTACATGTTGTCGACCAACCTGAGCGTCCGTTCCACTCTTCTCGAAGGATATCAAGCGAACGGGAGCATCGGGTATCGGAGCCAGTACGGATACGGATACGATGTACGTCGTACCCGTTCGCTCTCTGTGACCGTGGATGCACGGGAACCAGAATCTGACCATTGCGATGTGATTTCTTGCCTGGGCAAAGCCGTCCTATGTCTCGCACTCGCACGGCTGGTCGAGCGCGCCGACGTCCGCCCTCCTCTTCTACGTCCTCGGCCTCCAGCCCGTGTCGCCCTCCGGCCAGACGTGGTCTCTCTTCCCACACCCTTCCAACCTCACCCAGGTGCAGGGTGGACTCTCGACGTCTCTCGGGTGGTTCGGTGCCAATTGGATGTTGACCGGGACGAAGGCGGGGCACGCCGAGCGAAAGGGAGAGACGGCGATGACGTTGGCCGTGGACACGCCGGCGGGGACGACGGGCAAGGTGGGCATCCCGCTGGACAAAGTGAGCGAAGGGCAAAACACGGTGGCGATCCTCGTCGACGGGGAGAGGACGAGTTGGAACGTGAGCGGACGGTACGCGGTCCTGGCCGTCCCCGGAGGACGGCGGCAGGTGGTCGTCCAAGCTGGATGAAGACGTGGCATGCTGGCATACCTTTTGTCGTGGTCGCCTGGACGATCGCTCGCTCTTGTACCTCACTTGCTCGTGACGGTCACGGCTGTAATCCTCGCGTCTGCCGCGCTCGGCGACCGACCAACCCCCCCACACACAGAGATGCACCACAATTCAGAAGCGGGAGCGGGCCGGGCCGGGACTTTGTTTCCGTTCTCGCACACCGCTGAAGACGACGGCCACACGGGGAGGGATAGGGGAGGTGCGCGAGGAGAGGGGAGAAGAAGAATGACGAGGTCGGATGAGAAAGAGCCGTGTGTTGTTGTTCACCAGCAGAACGACAACTCATGTGGGTTCTGGGCATGTTATACAGCACTGTTGGCAGCTCTTCGGTGGTCTGTCAATGAGCTACTTCCAAGGAAAATCACAACGGTCAAGAAGAGACTTCAAGATCTGAACGGACAGGTCTTGGAAGTAGCTCATTGACAGACCACCGAAGAGCTTCCAACAGTGCTGTATAACATGCCCAGAACCCACATGAGTTGTCGTTCTGCTGGTGAACAACAACATGCCGTTCTGCTGACCAGATGGCAAGCTGTTGAACGAGATTGCATCGCGAATGACTTCGATGCCTACGATTCACTTTGCTTCCTCTTGATCCCTGACGCTGAAGTGCTCCTTAAGCTACTTCTTGAAGACAGTGAGCGCCTAGACTGTGCTGCCAATGATGATCAGGTCGTCAATTAGTGTTGGCACGGTTTGAAGAAATCCGCTTTGCACGTCCCGAGAGTTCTTCAGCTTGCCTTCCATCCTCGTCTGCCACTTGGTGGCCTGCTCCTCGTTTTGAGTCGACATGTTGGCGCTGGAGTTGGTTGGTTTGCTGACTTGGGTTGGAAACGCTGGGCTCATAACCTGTTGAAAGGTCGCTGACAGAGCGGCTTAACTGTGAGCTGAGGTTTATTGAAGCGATGGTATTCGATAAGATAGCAGCGGGAGCGTAGGGGTTCATACAGATTCAAGATGAAGAAAAACGGTTAGGTGTAGACGCTGCGGTGGGCAGCTGCGGCAGGCAGCGGTAGTGACCTCCCTCACGACTGCGTCGTGTCCCCCTGGTTTGCAAATTCATTTTGGTCAACACGCTGCGCGGAAATTGTTTATCTGCCAATGCACGATCTCTTCGCTCGCAAGCGGACGGAGGGGCGATGACGGACAAAGCGACCGGCTGGGGATAGGGGAGAGGAGTACGTTGGGAGACGGAAGCGTTTGGAGATGGAAGCGTTGGGAGACTAACGTCGATATGTTGTCTTTGTAGTTCTCACTTTGCAATGCTGGGATGGTTCCTTGGATCGAGAGCTTTCCGAATTCGCTCAAGCTCATTTGCAATCATCACCTTGGGTCGAGAGCTCTCCGAATGCGCTCACGGCTCACTAACGTTGAGATGTTGTCTTGTCTTTACCCCGAGATGGGACATTGTCTTATACACTCAGCAATGGTTCTTCTCATGGACGAAGAGCGGTCCAGCCTCAGGGTGAAAGGTATAAGAAGGGCTCCATTCCCCGCGTGTTCTCCCTCCATCTCCACTCCAATCCATAACACTCCACACGACAAGCCTTCTCCTCTTCTTACTCCACAACCATCGCTGGCAAGCCTTCTCCTCTTCCTTCCAGCTTCACTCCATGCCGCCCAACACCCTGCGCCTGCTCCGACCCCGACGCCTGAGTCATCGGCATTGGACGGTCATGGAATAAGGCAAAGCTCCATCGCGCTGCGCCCGATGAAGGTGAGTGGGGGAATCGGGTCTTCTTCTATCGAGAAGGAAGGAGGGCTGAACACCTTTTATGTTCATGTTATTCCATAAAGTCATCGTCGACCTGGGCCGCCCTCGCTGCTCTCGCGCACCGCTAGCCAGTTCGGCTGTTCTCATACAGAACTTGGCCTAGGCCACCCTCGCGCACCACTACTACCGCTTCAGCCAACGCGCCTGCTCTCACACCTGGACAGCCCTGATCATCTGGGCCGCCCACACGCAACACTACCGCTTCAACCCGCTCGCTGCCGTCGCTCCCGATATCGCTCCCGCACACGGTGCCCACAACTTCGCCATGTTCAAGGCCTTCTTACCATCAATGCGTTGCCCTGCACACAAAACTCTTCCCCACCTGGCGGCATATCTTGGACTCCCACACCTTTCTCCGCCACACGACTTTGGTCGCATAACCAGTCGTTGGGTTCAACGGCAGCGACGGCACCAGCGGGCGGCCCAAACAAGGGTGCACACAAGCGACGACGAAGCGACAATAGTGTAAGCTCGCCATGCTGTCCGGGACGGAATCGGAGAAATTTGTCCACGTCCCGGACTTTCGAGAGAAAGAACTGTGTGAAAGTGTGTGAACGACAATGTCCTCGACGATGAAAGGCGAGTTTGCCAGGCACACCGCGGGGCTTAGAAAATGAGCAATTTGCCTTTCGTCGTCAGGACATCTCTCTCCATGCCTGCCCGCCTCCCCCCTCCTCTCCTCTTCCCCCCAAGTAGAAGGGAAGCAGACCTCTCCTTAGGGAGAACAACAAGGACGGGAAGAAGCCCGAGCCCTCTGACACCCCAAAGCCCGAGCTCTCTGACACCCCAAGTGACGCAGACCATCCCCAACCCCCTCCTCTTGGACGCGGACCATCCCCCCTCTTCTTAGACGAAGACCATCGCCTCGCGCCCCTTGGACGCAGACTATTCCACTCTTAAGTAGGCCATTTACTCTTAGTAGAAGTGACGCAGAATTAAGTAGAAGCGACGCAGATCTTACCCTCTTAAGTAGACCATTCCCCTCTCCAAATAGAAGCAGAACATTCCCCCCTCTTTCTTCAGTATCCTGCCGACGGGTTACAGAAAGGTGGCGCCTGGCATCGCTGCACCCCGAGGTCCCACTGGAGCTCAGCCCTATGTTCCTTGGGTCCCGCTCGGCTTAAGGGGCGAATGTGGTTTATATGCCTATCTTTCCATCTACTACCACATGCTTCTCTGCAGTGTCAATCTCAAAAACTCGTCAATGGGCACTGTGTTGGAACCTACTGATGTGTTGATTCGAGCAAGAGGCGATGTCCAAAGAACCTGGGCGGGGGCTTGCGAAGCCTTTCCCCCCTCTGTAAGGTCGCTACGGCGAGAGAGGGCGGCCTTGCCATTCTTGATGCCGGGACGGTAGACGATGGTGTATCTGTGATGGTTAATTGCCTCTGACCACCGGGCTTGACGACGGCTTAGGATGTGCGATGTCTGGAAGTATTCGAGGTTCTTGTGATCAGTGAGGATCTTGAAGGGGGCTGGAAGGCCCTCCAGGTAATGCCGCCAGATATTGATGGCCTCCACGATGGCTAGGACCCCCTAGTCATGGATCTCGTAGTTGGCCTCTGCTGGTGACATCTTCCTAGACATGAATGCCACAGGGTCCATCTCATCTTCATCGGCCCTCGCGGTCGTCTCAACTTGGTTCGTCTTCGTCTTCCCCCCCGTCGGGGTGGTGCTGGGAGAGGACAGCAGAAATCGCAAAGTCCGAGGCGTCTGCTTCGATGACGGTCTCCAGGGCTGGGTCAAAGTGCCGAAGAATAGGTGCTGAGGTGAAAGCCTTCTTGAGGAACGGGCAGCCGAGTCAAAGTTGAGGAGACGGATCAGGCGCCGGATGATCCTTGAGTAATCCTCGATGAAGCGGCGGAAACATGCTAAACGGCCCAGGACAACCAAGGTGCTCGTGAATGTTGAAGAGAAGCCGGGAACAGGGTGACGCGACGCGACGCGGATGAAGGCGAAGCCGAGGAAAGCCTGGAGGTCATGGACAGAGGTGGGCTCAGGCCAGGAAAGGATGGCGTCGACCTTGCCCTTGTCCATGGAGAGGGCTCCTGGTGAAACGATGAACCCGAGGAACTCAATGCTGGACGTGTTGAAATGGCACTTCTCCGCCTTGACACAGAGGCCGTTGTCAATGAGGTAGGCGGAGTTGAACGTCGACCTGGACAGGGACAAGATCAAGAGCATGTCCCTGATCGACGTGAGGACCTCGATGACCTTGGTGAACGTGGACGAGGACTTCTTGAAGAAGTTGTAGAAGATGAGCGACTGGGTGAACTTCGGGAGCATGAACTCGCACATCTACAGGACCAAGCTCTTTTGGTCCAAGCTTTTGCTTTTGGTCCAAGCTCTTTGGTCCTGTAGATGTTCGAGTTCATCTTCCCGAAGTTCACCCAGTCGCTCATCTTCTGCAACTCCTTCAAGAAGTCCTCGTCCACCTCTCCGGGTGACGCTCAGGTGAAGCTCGGCGAGGCTCAGGTGCCGGACGCTGCATAGAGGCGTCTTGGTGACGTTCAGGCGAAGGCGACGGGAATCGCGGGTTCTTCACGTCGGATGAATTGACGCGTTAGCAGCTCGATGAGCTCGTTCGCCCGGGCAGTCTGGGCGAGATGGTCGACCTCGGCGCTGGTGCTGTTGATGCTCGTCCTCGGTCTGAGAAGGGACATCGGTGGCCCGTGCGTCTTCGCCCGGGTGCTAGATAGGGAAGGATGACCGGTTGCCCGGCCTGTCTCGTCTCGATCCGGAAGCAGAGGGGGTGTGGTGGTGGGCAAGAGAGAGGGTGAGAAGGTGGGGAGTGGGGATCCTTCAAGGATGCTCTGGGTCCCTGTCCTTATGTACATGGAATAAGGCTCTTCGCTCACGCTTACTAATGGCGACACAACACGCTGTCTTCTTGTCTTTCCAATCTTCACGTTGCATCGAGAAGAACTCCGAATTCGCTCGCGCTCACTAACATCGAGACGTTGTCTTGCAGTTCTCACTTCGCATTGCCGGGTGATTCTTTGGATCGAGAGGCCACGCTCATTTGTAATCTCAATCTTAGATCGAAAGCTCTCCGGATTCGCTCACCCTTACTAACGCGAGACATTTTCTTGTCTTTGCAGTTCTCTCCTCGAGCTGGGACAAGGTCTCATTACTTAGCGAAGGACAACAAAGGTCCTCATCAGGGACGCAGTCGCAGGGTGAAAGCTATAAGAAGGGCAACGTTCCCCGCCTGGTCTTCCTTCATCCTCACTCGAATCCAACCCATTCCACAAGCCTTCTCCTCAAAGCATGAGCAGTCTCTTGAAGGTCGCAATCTCCGTGGCCGTGTCCACGTCCCGTCGAGCTGGAGGAGTGCGTCTACCCTCCGGTCACAAACACGGAGCCTCTGGACGTCCCCTCGTCGAACGAGCATCTCGCGGAATAGCTCGAAGGACAAGAACGGCTCGGGCGTCTCGAGTCGCCGTACGACGTCGAGAATGCCTTCGCGCGAATAGAAAAGCTCATACGAGTGGTCGCTTGAGGAGTCGCTTGACGGCGGAAGAGACTAATCGGTGACACGCCTTGACGGCGGAAGAGGCTGGTCGGTGACGGGTGAGGCCCGTCCCTCCATTTCCCTTTCCGCGAGCAATGCTTGACGTTGCGCATTCCATTCCTCTCACACTACCGCCGCCGCCTCCTCCCTCTCCTTTCGCCGGGGCGCCTTAGCCAGGTAAGTCTGTGCATCACTCCTGGCATTTCCGCGGTAGCCAAAGAGCCAGGGACTATCGTCCTGCCCGGCCAGGCGGCGATCCAACGTCGATTTTGCGGTTTCGAGCTCTTCTTGGCTATGGCCGTGCTTGATCGAAGCGAGTCCAGTGTTGGATGAGCTTGGCCTTCGCCTTGAACATCCGTGGTTCGTTGCTCGGTCCACGGCGGCACGAGAGGTACGGACATTCCCATCGGAGCTCGCCGTGAACCGAGACGGGCTCATCGGGAAAGCGAAATTCAGTTGATGACATTCCCACAACTGACTCTGTCCGATTTGTCACGCTCACAATGTCATCAACTGAATTTCGCTTTCCCGATGAGCCCGTCTCGGTTCACGGCGAGCTCCGATGGGAATGTCCGTACCTCTCGTGCCGCCGTGGACCGAGCAACGAACCACGGATGTTCAAGGCGAAGGCCAAGCTCATCCAACACTGGACTCGCTTCGATCAAGCACGGCCATAGCCAAGAAGAGCTCGAAACCGCAAAATCGACGTTGGATCGCCGCCTGGCCGGGCAGGACGATAGTCCCTGGCTCTTTGGCTACCGCGGAAATGCCAGGAGTGATGCACAGACTTACCTGGCTAAGGCGCCCCGGCGAAAGGAGAGGGAGGAGGCGGCGGCGGTAGTGTGAGAGGAATGGAATGCGCAACGTCAAGCATTGCTCGCGGAAAGGGAAATGGAGGGACGGGCCTCACCCGTCACCGACCAGCCTCTTCCGCCGTCAAGGCGTGTCACCGATTAGTCTCTTCCGCCGTCAAGCGACTCCTCAAGCGACGACTCGTATGAGCTTTTCTATTCGCGCGAAGGCATTCTCGACGTCGTACGGCGACTCAAGACGCCCGAGCCGTTCTTGTCCTTCGAGCGATTCCGCTATCAGCTTCGATTATTAGTCTCTTCCGCCGTCAAGCGACTCCTCAAGCGACCACTCGTATGAGCTTTTCTATTCGCGCGAAGGCATTCTCGACGTCGTACGGCGACTCAAGACGCCCGAGCCGTTCTTGTCCTTCGAGCGATTCCGCTATCAGCTTCGATTTGGCCTTGAAGGACCGGGGAACGTTTGGGGTGGTGCGACAGTTGTAGTTGTACGGACACACCCAACGGTTCTCATTGCCGATCTTAAATAAACAAAGAGGGTCCGTCCTCGTTGAGACCTCGCGTTCACGTGCTCGGTGTTAACGCTAGGGAGATCTCTCTGATTGTTAACGCTAGGGAGATCTCTCTGATTTCCCTCCTCGGATATAACGAGACTCGTGGGACAGAGTAAACCAACGGGGTTCAACGAGAGACAGCCACAGCGAATATGGGAAGGGGTAGCTGTCGGGTTTAGGCGGGAATTGCAATCAGACTTGATATCGATCCATCCCTGAAACTGTATTTGTTTTTGATGCTTTACTTTCACTTTGAATAAAATACATGAATTCAAAGGTGTCATATCATCGTCATCCTGTGGCAGCTCCTGCAAAGACGCAAATTTTTTTGCTGGTCGGTGTGCTCTTCGGCTGGCCGGGACTCGTGTCCTACGCGCCCACAGTGTGCGGCGGCCTTGGATTTCTCCGCCTGGGCTATCGTGGGTGTCGCTGCGCCCGAGGAGCCCTTCTCGGATTTCTCGCTCCTCCGTTAGCTGCGCTTCCAGCTGTTTCCCTTGCACCATCATTGTCGCGACCTGTGCGCGCAGCGCCCGAAGCTCCTCGGCCATGTCGTGCGTCGACGGCGCCGGTTCAGTCGGCATCTGGCCTTCGCCTATGGGGCGTTGCTGCTGCTGCGCGCTTCCGCTATCCTGAAGGTCTTCCAACTGGAAACAGACCTTTTCTTCTTCTTGCTGCCGGCTTAGGTCGCCTCTTGCGACTCGTTCGTTCGGCCTTCCCGGATCGACTCTGCCACGGCGAGGCCGGAGAGTTGCTGTCTTGTCTTCGGCAGTTCTTGCTTTCTGCCTTCCCGGGGAATCGACACTACCACGGCGGGGCCGGAGGGTCGATATCTAGTCTCTTGTTTGTCGTACGATTACGTCTCTTGACACGCCGTCCTTGGTATCGGTTGTCCGCTGCGTGGGCTGTCAGTTGCCGAGGCGTCCCCCTGCTTTGTTGACCAGCCTAGGACCTATACCAAAGAATCAAATAAGTCCACAACTTTCGAATACGTCGCGGCCGACTATTGGGTGCAACTGCTGGACGAGGACAACTCGTCCGCCCCTACGGCGCTGCCCTCATTGTCGATGTCTTCGCTTTCGCATAATTTCCTCTTCCTCTTCGTCCCCTTGCGCCGGTGAACTGTTCGCCGCTGGTAGCGTTCCATCTGGCGATGGAACTCCTCCCGGATCGCCTCTTGCGCCCACTGGTCTTGTGAAAAGGCGAGCGCCGGGAACTTCTCCTTCTCTTCGTCCAAAATTCCGTCGGGTGGACGCACCTGAGTCGACGCCAACCACGCTTCCTCTTCGGTGGTTGGCGCCGTCCTCGTCGGCGTCGTCGCCGTAGGGGCGGACGAGTGGTACTCGTCCAGTAGTTGCACCCAGTAGTCGGCCGCGACGTAGAGGGCCCTTTTATTTCCGCTATTGAGCCAAGCGTCTGGTCCCGTGAAAGCGCTTTTGAAGAGGTCGTTCACCGTGGCCCATGCCTCCGGGTCGAAAAAAAAAAAGTCAAAGTCGGCGGGTGCGTGAAGAGCGAGAACTTGGGTGTGATGGGGGACGAACGAGGTGGAAGTCGGACGAATTATCTTCATACAGGCAAGGAACCGACCCGAGGCGCCAGAGAGTCATCGACAGACTCTGCGATTTACAAGACCCGGAGCCGTTTCTCTCCTTCGAGCTTTTCCGCTCTTTCCTGGCCGACCGCGACGAGAAGACGCGCCTCGACCGATTCGACAAACGCCTGAGGGACCATGCAAACTTCATCAAGAGCATCCCTGGAAGTCGAAGGACCGAGCAGTGCACGGCGGTCGCGGTGCCAGACTCCCTCTGGAAACTGATGCACCCGGACAAGTAAGGATAAAAAAAATGGTCAGAAAAAAAGAGGACGCGCGAAAGCAATCAGCGATCAATACCAGAAACTCGCTTGACCCTGTTCGACTTGGCCCTGCGACTCGTCCTCGAAGTGTCCGTGTCCCTCGATCCTGGGGCGTTGTGGCCGTCAGTCAAAGGCCGCTCTTCCCACTCCTCTTCCTCGTCCTCCGAGGGG
>JAMDHV010000203.1:0-19500 GCA_029717575.1 Peribolospora kevripleyi
TTCCTTCCTCTTCATTCTCCCTTTCTTTATCTTCTTCTTTCTTTCTTTCTCTTTTCTCTTTCCTTCCTCTTCATTCTCCCTTTCTTTATCTTCTTCTTTCTTTCTTTCTCTTTTCTCTTTCCTTCCTTCTTTTCATCCTTGGCTTCTTCGACGACCTTCCAAGCGCCGGTGCAAATCTTTCCTTCGCGCCGTCCGTCGCACACGGCTCGCCTCCGCCTTCGGTTGCGATTCTGTTTCATGCGCGGTCCGCATCGCGACGACCGTCGAGCCCACGACGTGCTCTGCGCTGTAGCCGTCATTCACCCACAAGGTTCCTCGAGCGTCTTTTCGACCTCGGGCGTGCGCCTCCCGTCCGTCTCCGCTGGCCAGCGTCCTAGGAGCGCCAAGGCCGCCATGAGCTGGCACGGCAGGCCCAAGGTCTCCAAAACGGCCACGGAAGACGCCGGGTCGCCGCCGTCATCGTCATCGTCGTCGCCGTCGCCGCCCCGAACCTCCTCTCCTCCCGTTCTGCAGAACAAGCGACCCGACTCGCCATCCATCACCTCGGTGCCGGACGCGGGCAGAAGCGACGCAAAGTCCAGTCCCAGGCCTTTCAAGCGCCCGCGAACCGTCTCGGGCGACCTAGGTCATGGGGAAGACGAGTCAAAGGAAACGGTCGCTTCAGAACGCGGGCCCGGATCCATGGAGCGTCCAAGGCGGCAAGGTGATCCGTCCGGCTCGGCGACGTCTGGCATGCCCAACGTAATAGATCCCTCTCGTCGGATCGTAGAGTCCCCCGACCGCTGGGAGCGCCCGCGCTCGCCTCCACTTCGATCGGCACAAGCCGCTCGGAACACGTTCAGCCTGCCTCCGTTTTCGGCCATTTCCTCGGGGGCGCCCGACATCCGATGGAACGCTCGCGACGAACACCTACCCGACACGTCCTATCCGCCCCCACACACGTCCCCTTCCCCCTCCACCGCGTTCTACCAACCAGCGCCGCGCCCCAGCCTCGGGCCTCACCAACAGCAACCACCACCCTTGGACCGATCGCAACCTTTACCTTTCCCTCCCTCCGCAGGAGACGTGCCCGCTCACCAGCCCCACTCGGCCTTGGTGCCCTTCTCACACTCGAGGGGAGATGGCCATTCTTCGCAATACGGAGAAGGTTTCGCCGGCGGCGGCGGCGTCGAATCTGGCGACGGCGCAGAGGCGGCCTCGTCTGGAGCCCTTCCGTTCGGCCCCGTCGCCAACGCGAGCGGTAGCAACAGCAAACAGCAGCCGAGTTTTGTTCAGAAGCTGTACGCGTGAGTCGCCGCGCCGCTCCTCGTCGTGTCGTTCGCACTGGCAGAACCGTCGAAACGGACCCGACGCGACCTTCTCGCTCTGACTTTCCCCCTCCTTCCTTCCTCCCTCTCTTTTCTTTCTCCTTTTCTCACGTACTTGTCTATTCACGACTTTCCCATATAGCATGCTGGAGGACGAGTCAATTCAGACCTTGATTTCTTGGTCGCAGGGCGGGGCGGCCTTCAACGTGGCCAATCCGGCCGAGTTCTCTCGGATAGGTCAGTTGATCCTCCCGTCCATCCACACACACACACTCTCTCTGTCGCCTTTCTACCGCATCGCCACCGAATTGCTCATCGCCACCCTTACCCTCCATCGCTCTGTCCGCGCCTGCCCATTTTTCGCTTTTTTTTTTGCGCCCTGAAAGTGTTGCCAAACTGGTTCAAGCACTCCAACTGGCAGTCTTTCGTCCGGCAACTGAACATGTATGGCTTTCACAAGGTACGCAAGTTTCTTAAGTCTCGTTTAGCGCTCTCCCATCGTGTAACATCGCATATCCCTTCCCTCGGGCGTCACGCACAGGTCAATCACACCTTTCATGGCAACCCCAGCGACGACATCCAAGTCTGGGAATTTCGACACCCTTCCTTCCGTCGCGGTGACACCCACCTCCTCGCCGACATCAAGCGCAAGTCCTCAAGGCCGCAGAAGCGCGGCAGCGGCGGACACGCCGTCGGTGGCGGCAGCCCGACCGTGTATGGTGCCACGCCTCAGGACTTGTCCAGCAGGGCGGGCAGTTTGACCCCGAGCCCCGAGATATCCCGCGTGTCCGGCGCCGTGGCGAGAACGGGCGTTTCACGACGAGAAGAAGCAGAGCCCGCTTCGACCCCGGCGTTCCGGTACGCTCGTCCTGAGCCCTCCGCCACCGGCTACCCCGAATGCGGCGGTCGGTCCGTCGCGGATCCTCGTGCGCCCGTCAGGGAGGAGGCCAGCGGGCATGTCCGGACGCCTAAATACGACATGCCGTCGGCCACTTATTTCCCTCGCTCTCCCGGTGTCGGGACCGCTGAGATCGGTGGCATGCCCGGCCCTACTCGCGGACGACCGCCGAGCCCACCGTACCTTTCGGGTCCCGCACTCACCGGGCCCATCGACGACTTGTCCGACCGTGTGGACCAGATCATTCGCCATTCCGCGTACCTCGAATCGCAGGTTCGGTCCATGTACGAGTCCCAGCACCTCTGCCGACAGACCGACTTGGCCGTGCGCACGCACACCATGCACGCCTTGACGCGTGTCTCAAGCGTGCTCAGGACGATATGCGCGCCCGACGCAAATGTAGGGGACGAGGAGAGAATGCAAGTGGAGGCGGCACACGCCGACATTGCGCAGCTGCAGGCCTTGCTCAACAATCATCAGCCACCACCACCACCGCCGCCGGGTAGACCTCCGTCGCCGCGCACGCACCCCGGCACGACCGTTCCTCCTCCTTGTCATCCAGCAGCTCCTCCGCCCTTCTCCACTCATCCGGCTCACGACGCGCCGATGGCCCAGCACGGACAGTCACAGCCGCACGCCGCCGACCTGCACCACACCTTTCAACATGCTCGCACCGGCGGACCTCCGGCTCTAGAGCCGCCGGGGACGTTCGCGCACAACGAACCCAAAGAGGCGGTCATCCGACGAAAGCAGGAGACCCGGTGCACGGTCGCTGAGCTCCGGGCCGGGCGGCGGTGATCGCGCGTATCCGCTCCACCCCCACCCTCCTCCCCTCGCGCTTTGTTCTAATCCACTACAATTTGGTCGGCCTACATGAATCTTTTTTTAGGAAACCGGGTGGCTCTCCTTCAGTATGCCCTTTTTCTCCGTCTTCCTCTTCTTGTCCTTTTCCCTTCCTTTTGGCCCCTCTCCTGTTTCGTCTTAGTTTCTTCTTTCCTCTAAACTCCTCGCAGGCTTCGCCGTACTTCCGCACACGCATCCGCGCTCGCGCTCACGGACACTCCCTCCTGCCCGTCTTTTCCGGTCCTGTCCTATCCTGTCCTACCCTGTCCTGTCCTATCCTGTCCCATCCTGTTCTGTTCTGTCCTGTCCTGTCTTGTCTTGTCCTGTCGTGATCCGCCGCACTGGAACCGAACCGTCTCCTCTTCTCCCATCGTCAGTCTCTCACCCCCCTCTCCCCGGGCACCCCCCTTCCCCTTTTCCCATCCAACCCATCCCTCTCCCCCAATTCCCCGCCCGTCCTTTCGTCCGCATCTCCGCGACCGCGCACCGCAATTCGTTTATCCTCGCCTCGCCTCGCCTCGCTTCGGTTCCCGCCCCTTTTCGCCCTTCCTCGTGCTGGACTCTCTCTCACACCGTTCTTGCGATGTCGTTACGCCAACGCTCCGCGGCGTCCTTCCTATCTTTAAAATAAATTAAAGTTGGCCCCGTAGACGAGGGCTCTACGTACGTCCTACCGCACTGGCCCCATTTCGTTTCCACTTCTCCTAGGCAAAACGTCTCGTCAGTTCCGCTTCAGGCCCGTTTTCCAGCTGACGAGAGGGGGCAGGGAACCTGATCCAAATGCCCGATGTTCCTTGTATCCCACCTCCCATCTCCGCCACACCCTCCCTCCCTCAACGCCTAGGACCACTCTTGCCCGTCACACCAAAACTGTATCTCGCCACCCCTCGCTCTCTCTTCTTCTTTCTTGCTGTCACAATTGCTTTGCAAAAGTCCTCTTCGATGATTATTTCAGATCGTCTTTTCGTTCGTTCCCCCTTCCATTCTACAGCTTCTTTCTCGAGTACAAGTGTGCCAAGAGCATTCTTTCCCCCAACGGTGCGGTGCGGTGCGCCTTGCCTTCAGGATAACCCTTCCCAAAAAACTAACCAGCAAACGGCCGAGGTAGTTCGATCCGGAATTCCGAAGCAGACGAAGATAACCGACGGTTCGTCGTGGGATTGTAAGAAAGAAGAAGAAAAAGAAAAAAAAAAAAAAAAAAAAAAAAAAAAAAAAAAGAAAAAAAAAAAAAAAAAAGACGACTTCTCCCTCAGCTCTTCCTCCCCTCGTCCAGTTCTAACGTACCCAGCTCGGAAAGAAAGACGCGAATGAGATAAAGACAAGACCTTTGGGGGGGGGGGGGGAATGTTGGAGACCACCGGCCCGTCCCCGCCCTTGCCTTCCGTTCTCCCTCGCAAAAAAGCAAGAGCGAGAGCGGAGGGGCGGGGGACGTATGAGAGGGCACTTAGAAGCACCGGGAAGCGCTCAAGCGGACAACCACGATAAACAAAAAAGAATATCGTGTGGAGGCGAGCAAAATGGGGTATTTCGATGTCAGCGCCGCTTCGGCACGTTCACCCGTGGGAGAAAAGAAAAGCGGGATTGAACGGAATTTGACATGGACGCTGGTGTTTGCAGAAGAGAAAATGCGAACCCCGATGTTCGCTTATAAGGACGGGCGCGCCCTCGATGGCCGCAGCCTTACTCGCCGCAGTCACGACTGTCTAGCGTTAGGGTTGCCGTCCCGCAGGTTCGATGCAGCAGGCAGAGGCAGACAGCAGGAACGCCACTGCTCGTCTGGCAGGTAGGCCACTGCTGACAAAAGGCGGGTGCCAGTAGACGTCCGGAGTGTTCCTGATGCGCGCATTGCGGAACGAAAGGGAAAATTGTTCCGGTCTTTTTGACTGCCTGGCATGCCAGCTTTCATTCAATCTGTTTTTCGACGACTGCCTGGTGGTGGCTTGGGCTCGACACCGACTGCGCATCAATCAATGTCTGTGGACAAGGATTGGGCAGGCAGTCTCATAGTCTCAAATATACAACTCGATGATGCGCTTGATCTCTTTGTCGCTCAGCACACCACGACCCACCGCCGGGGCCTGGACGCCCAGATCCGTCTCGTCATCATCTTCTTCCTCCTGTGTGCCCTCTTCGTCACCGACGTCCATCTCCTCCGCCCTGCGCTTCCTTGCTCTCCTCTTTGCCGCCTTACTAGCCATGGACGCCGCCACTTGCGCCTTGGAGCGAGGCTGCACTCTGTCTGCCGCATTCAGGACGCGACCAAAAGCGATCACATGCCGAACGTTCCCAGCCCGTACCCATATCCGACCGTTGAACCCAATGGCGGTTTCGAAGGGGAAGTGCCTCGCCAGAGACGGCAAGAGCGGGTGGCCTGGGTCGAGCAAGCTGGATTATTGAAGAAGATACGAGGGCAAAAGGCGTGTCAACGGCAATCGATGTGTGGCGCTCTCACCACACGTGCACCGTCCCTTCCGCCTCTGCGACCCACGCACCTGCGAGCCAAACCAAGACTGCATCGGAAGACCATGCAAACGCCTTCCTCCCTCTCGGGTACCTTGAGCTCCCCGTACCCTTCCGCCTTCGCCGCCTCGCCCACCACACAGGTCAGCTCGGGCTCAGCGTCGCGCTCCGCGAGCGTGACCCTTGCGTATAGCACCGACCCGACCTTGAGGTTGGGCCGATTGCGCTTCGTCGCACCCTCGAAAGCGAGCACGGACAGGGTGCCCGGGGTGGAAGATCCTAGCGAGAGGGAGTACACTTCAGATCCTCGTGAAGCTACGGAGGCGACAACGCTATCTGATGCGGCGGGGACGTACTACATAGGATGCAGCGATCGTAATAATCGTCAGATACTCGTTGTCAAATGGGGATCTGTGCCTCGGAAGGATGGCCTAGGCAGACGGCACTCGACAGGCCGTCTCGACTGAGAAAGAAAAAACATGGCCACTCACTCTTCTGGTGTTCGTCTCCACCCACCACCGATCCGCCTTCTCCCGTTCCCTCACTTCAGACTTGGTACCTTGCGCGACATGTCCAAGCACGCCCGCTTTCGTAGCAATGACTCTTGGGGTGGCATTGTCGCCCTCGCCCTCGTCCAGCGCCCTCTGTTTCGATCGGGCACGCGCCGACAGCTGGAGGAGGCCTGGGCCCAGCTTTATCGTCCGCGGGCCAAGGGCGGCAACGTTGGAGGAGCCGGAAGTGCTGGCAGCCGAAGTGGAGGTTTCTACGGAGACTGGGTCACCTGGGAGGACGACGTGCATTTTGGAAGCTTGACGAAGAGGAATGCGATGATCACAAAAGAGTTCAGACCAGCCGCCTGATTGAGGTGCTTCTTCCTCGCCGCAGCGAACTGCGGCGAACAGCTCGCACGAACCCTCTTATTATTAGAAGCTGGCGGTCTCTATGTTCTATGACGGACACATCTAGACTGTACATGAACGGTACGCAGCAGCGCAATCCACTTGCAAGAGGCAAACGTTAATTAACGACGACAGAAGAAGCAAGAGCGAATGCCGACGCATGCTCAACCGCGGAAGCTAGCGTCCTCACGGTCGTCAGAGAGCAGCCGAGCCCATTCAAGACAGAGGCGGTATACGTATGCTGACCGGTAGGGAAATACGGGTTCGGGTCACCAGTTAATGTCTAATTGTTTCCATGGAACGAGCTGAACTCAGTAAAGAAGAAGCCCCTGTTTTCTCACCTTCCATGTCCTCTCTACGCGCGAACGTGTCCCTCCAATTTTGTCCAGCGAAGGCAATCCTACGAAGAGATTCATCGCCGCTCGAGGCACCGTTTGCGGCATTCCCGCTTTGGTCTGGTAGTGAGAGAGATGAGGGGACACCGGCAAAGTATGCGTATATGTTGTAAAGCTCCGCGAACGTCGAAGAGAGCGGGATGAAGTGCAACCTAGCGATCATGGACGGAAGCGGAGAGGGAAAGGATCAGCGATGTTACCAACTGTCCGCGACTGAGCTATAGAAGACAGCTGCACCGCTCACCACGGCTGAATCCTATCCGTCCACCATTCCCTATACACCGTCGCTTTGACCACGGCGCCACGGTGTTCGAGAAGGGTCAAGAATTGGGAACTGGCGCGGTAAAACGTGATTCAAGTGATTAGCTTCCTCATCAGATCAGAGTCGAGCGCATAGCAAGCGAGAACAAGCGGAGGTAGAGAATGCGTGCACAAACGTCGACCCACCTGCTACCCTGGCCCTCCACATCGAGAAGGAATTTATTATTCTGGACCTCGCTCCTCTCTTTTCCAGGCTGCTCGATTCGCAGCCTACCCGAGCGGATGGAAGTGTCACAATCCCCCCCTTCGCTCGCTCGTTCGCAGCTCAGACCCAAGGTATCCGTAAAGGCGATGTCCATAATCGCCTCGTTGAGCTCGGCAAGAGGCACGGTTGAACTTGCCATGGTAGGGGGTTCGGAGGAGGCGTGCTTCCATACCTTCCACGGAGAGGATGTGGCGCCGGATGAGGAAGGATGCACAAGCGTCACGTTCACATCGTTCGTCTTGTCGTTTGCCAGATGCACAAGGCGTTCCCGTGGACCATGCTCCGAGCCTGACCTCGTGCCGCGCCAGCTGCTGCCACGCCAGTATAGACGAGCCGCCTTGTCCGTCCAAGCGAGGTAATCCGCGTCCGACCGTGGCTTTGACTTGTGGTCAGAGGCTGTGAGGTCATGATAAGAAGGGATCACGATGTCGCTGTATCCCGGCGCCTTTCCGCCGGAAAAAATGGGGTAGAGACTGGAAATCGTGCGGGCTCTGGAAGAGAAGTGCTCATGCAGCACTTGCGCCCATGGGTGGTCGCAGAATGAGAAATCATGTTCCGCCACAGGAAGGAAAGCCATATCCGGCTTCGGCACCCCAACATTGAACAAATATTGAGAGGACGACGGCAGTTCGGTTCGCTGGACTGGGAAGGAGACCTGGTTCGAATGAGCGGTGCCAGGTTGCCGGAACGCACGCAACAAGCGCCGAGCCGGCGCTGAGGGAAGGCAGGTATGACGAAATGCCTCCCAGACGCTTTCGGAGGCGTGCCATTCTGGCTTGAAGTCATCGATCATTGAGGAGAGGCCGCGCCTCTGAGCTTCTTTGCGCTCATCGCGTGCTGCGTGGCAAGGCAGTCGAGATGGTAAACAGAGAAGATGCAAAGATGCGTCCGTGAGAAAAGCACTTCAAATACGGCATAGTTCGAAAAAAAACGCACTGATATTCAGATAAGACTGCATCTTCTCCCAAGGCACGAGCACTCTTCCGTCGGCCATCTCATTGACAACGAACACGGCATTCGGCAACCGATCCTGGAAAGGATGGATCAAAGCTGCAAACGCCTTCGCCTGATCGCCCCACTTCGCCGTCGAGCCCGTTATCTTGCCCTCCCTCAGCCTGACTACCGCCATGCCAGGGACTTGTTGAGCGACCTCAGCGCTGCGTCTGCGCAGCTCGCTCGCGTCGAGTAGCCAGAACGGCTCCAAATCGCGGTGGATACCGTCGTACTCGTCCATGAGCCGCACACCCCGAGCCTTGGCATAGGCAAACCATTCGTCGAAACCGCGGGGAGGGTCGCGATCGTATCTTCGCCGATACTCCTTTACGGCTTGACGCAGCGTGGTAGACTGCGCTGAGAGGAGGTTGGACCAGTGCTGTTGGGCTGAAGCGGAGAGGGCTGAGATAGCATGTTCTGTTTTAAGGTTGGATGGACCGACGAAGATGCCACCGAGTGCCGAAGGGAGGTGGTGGGACGTGTCAAGTCTCGATCGAAATACGAACGAGAGCAAGAAGTGAGTGGCCAGCAGAGCGGCGACGGCGACGGCGATGACGAGACACCGCCTCGCAGTCCCACCCCTCTTGAGACCTCCACTATGCATGCCGCTAGCAGATCAACTGCTGCAGCTCTCTAGAGGAGACGGAAGAGGGTCACCGGAAGGACGACATCTCCCGTATCGGAAGGTTGTGATTACCTGCGCGTGCCGCCGGTTGCTCGTGCCGCCGGCAGCGCCGCAGCCGTAGCGTGCGTCTCGCGACGTCATTCCGCTGGACGGTTGACTGAGTGCTAAGCTGCCGCCCGTATATGCGACCTGCTGCATTCTACACGCTTATCGGCCAGACAGACTGCATGTAACTACGGGTATGTGTATATATGTTAAGACAGGTACTATGGCTCAAGCCTCCCTCTCCGCCGCAGCGGCCTTGAGCTCTTGGAGCCTCTCCTCCCACTTATGCACGTTCAACAACTTCTGGTCCAGCGCTTGCTTCTCCTCTTGCAACGCCAGTCGACGGTCGGGATCGAGCTCTGTGAAAACGTAGCCACCGTGGCCATCGTACTACGAAAGGGATGAAAATGTCGCCGAAGCACGAAAGACGGGATAGAAACAATCAGAAGGCTTGTCGAGCTCGTCGTGGTCGCCATATATGGTCTCATCACTAACGCTCTCCAGCAACTCACCTGAAGGATCCACTTGTGATACTTCCACAAAGAAGGGCGGTGGGAGACGGTCATCATAGTAATGCCAAGCTCGGTGGCATGGTCGTACATAGTTTTTTCGATCTCCAGGGTGACAGCAGAAGTGCACTCATCAAGAATGGCGTACTGTTCGCGAAGTACAAGGACGATGACGCAGCCTAGTTAGCGTCCGTCAATTCCAAAGAAGACATAGAGGTGCGACGCTCACCTTTGGCGAGTGGTAGAACAACCGAGCCATAGCGATGCGCTGCTTGTCGCCACCGCTGAGCGCATCTCGCCACTCGCGCGAAACGTCCCAGCCTCCCTCTCGCTCGACGATGTGGCCGATCTGCAAGATGTCGAGGATGGCCATCAAATCCTCATCAGTCTTGCCACCTGTGTTCGGTAGGCAAAAGGCGTGAGTTAGGACATGGACAACACAAAGAAATCGAGTACGACAGGATGATTTGGGCGGGTTGCCGTTGATCCGCTTACTCACGAGCCAGCATCTCGGCGTGCGAATTCGGGTAGATGATCTGGTCGCGGAGGGTACCGAGAGAAAGGTACGGCCTTTGAGGAATGTAGGTGAAGTCAGACGGCGGTGGTTTTTTCACAACACCACCTGGAAGAGATATAGCGAATATGGACGAACGATCAGAAGTTGACCACAGGAGAAGGGGACTAACGCGCGCCTGCATGACTCACCATACACCGGCCATAGTCCTCCGAGGATTCGGAACAGACTGCTCTTGCCGCATCCGTTGGGACCGACAATAAGAAGGTGTTGCTGGTGGCGAGGACGACAAACGTAGGAGGATAAGCACGCGACCCGAGCAAAAGACACTTCTTTTTTGGACCGATTAAAAGCCACTCACCCCGGGCTTGACGAAAAAGGAGAGACTCTTGAGCAAGATGTCTCCATTGGGCGAGACAATGGGCACATCGTCGAAGACGATCTCGTCATTGTCGCTGTGCAAGATCTGTCCTCGACCTTGTAGGACCTTTGCATTCTCCTCGATGCTCGCCGAACTGACGAGCTTCTTGTCGAACTTGCCCTTCTTGACGGCCTCCATCGTGTCCAGAAGAGATGCCACGCGGGCGGTGTAACCGGCAAGCTGAAAGACGATGAAGACGTTTAGTGACAATAAAGACAAGTAATCGTGCCGATCGGTCGAAATGTCTCACCTCCTGGAGCTCTTTGTAGGAATACATGACTCTACCGAAAGCATCGGAAGACGAAAGCAGAAGCCGCCTGGAATGGATTTGAGCACGCAATGAATGATGGGGTTAGCACGTTTCCAACGGGTCTCGATAGAAATAACCGCGGGGCTATAAAGATTGAGGCCCACCTGTTGGTGATGAACCCTTCCGTCCGGCTCCCGAGGTCGCTGGCCTTGACGCCAGGCACCTTGAAGAAGACAGGAATAGCGCAGATGACCAGCTGAAAGCGCCGGGCCGCAATTAACGATTTGGTGAGCCAAATACAAAAGCTGAAAACAAAGAGTATGGAAGAAAGGCTCACGCCCAAGCTGCCCCAGAGCCACTTGATGATCCCCTCCTCCACCATCCCGTGCACAATACGAATACGGAACACGCGGTTGACGTGCTTGATGAGGCTAAAGTATCCGCGCTCAATCACGTTCTTCTCCACGTCCTGGCCAGAGAAGAAGGCGACTTCCTCGGCGTTCTCGATGAGGCGAGAGTGTGTGAATCGGAACTCGCCCTCGAGCTCTTGTTCTCGAGCAGCGTATTGGCCGAAGGGAGGGGTGAGAGCTCTCACTGTGAACAATGAAAGAGACGTCGATTCGGTCAGAGGAGTTACGAGTGACAGTATAAACGAAAGACAGACTTACAGAGAGCGGCAGACCCTTGGACAAGGACGCTGAGGCCGATGAGAGACTCAGCACCAACTGCATGGCAAGGAAACACGCGTCAGTCAACTTCTATAGTGTAGCCGCGGCAGAATCGCCAACCTACCGTTCTTGGACAGTTGGTAGTTGTAAAGCATGACGTCCAATATGGGTTTAGCTAGGTTAGAGCTGTATTCGAAGCATGGCGAGATGTTCGAGGTGTCGAAATGCTTAGCAAAGGCGCGTTTACGTGCAATCGCAAATGCAAATTTTGCACGCACTAGATCTCAGCGAGTGAGCTGGAAAACCTGTTGATATCGACTGTGACGAGCCTAAACAATCGAGCAAACGAAGGGATAAAAAATTTGGATTAGAGCTGTGCTCTTTGCAGCCTTGAAGGACGCAGTTGACTCACTGGTCGGCATTCTTGATGCGATCGTCCAAGTTGCCTTTAAAAGGTGGCGACGGAGTGGGGTCAGCTCAAGTCACGCTCGACATCTCAACCACCATCTCAGAAAACAGAAGCTCACCGATCTTGTAGAAAGTCATATCATCGAGGTACATCTGGTGGACCCTTTCGGTGAGGCGGGTGCGGTAAGCAATCGCGAGCTTGCTCTGAAGATAGCTGATCATGGAGTTGGTGTAGGTAGCTGGGATGGCAACGAGCATCCACCAGATGATGCCGACAAGGAAAGCGCGGACACGACCGCGAACGAGGGCCGAGACGATTCGACCTGATGACAATAAGTAGGAAGGGGTCGCGGACTCGTCATCAGTATTGTCCTTATCTTATAACTTGGCCATTTCCCCGAGCACCCGGAAAAACCTGTCCCAGCTCACTCACCGTCCAGATCAGCGACGTACAAGCTGACCATGGTGCGGAAGATGAGGAAACCGGAATGCATAAAGAGCAGGAGCGCCTCCTTCGATTTCCATGACGGTATGACGATGCGGAGAATGCGGCTTAGTCGGTCCCAGAAGAGGGCATCCACCTGAGTGAGGATGAAGAGGGACGGGGCAAGGAAAAACGTGGGTCGGTGCGTGAGAAACCAATGAAAAGGTGACCATTCACGCCCATCATACCCTGAGGTTACGAAAGACACCTCGACACACCAACTCACCTCCACGCGAGGTCCTCTACCTCTGCCTCTCCTTCCCCTTCCCCGTCCTCCCCGTCCTCCATCATCCTCCACAATCGGCGCCGATCCCTTCTTCTCAACCTCCTTTCCCTCTCCCCCGCTCGCCTTGGCCTTTCCCTTCTTCTTTGGCTTGGGCTTTAACCCTCGGTACGTGCCGATGAGAGAGTAGGCGATCATGGAAAGGTTAAGTACCCGCTGAATGAGCTCGTGGTTGGAGGCGTATCCCTCGCGCACTCGAGAGAGATAGGGCCTCAGACGGTCGGCTGGGGAGAGCTTGGAGAGGACCGGCATGGCGACAGGATCGGCCTCGAGAGTGGGGCGGGGAGCGAGTCGAAAAAGTCGGAATGGAGTGACTTCTCGCTCCAGATGTGATTGAACAGAAGCCGACGAGGCTTCAGGGACCTGTGCTTGCGGTTGAGATTAGACGAGCGATGATCAGGACGCAATGCGTTGGGCGTTTCTTGAGAAGCATTGTCCGGAGTGAGTCGCAGCCTAGCTGCGATGTCGACCATCCATCGGCTTGCCGGCCCGTGTGCTCACCGAACGGCGACTTGCGCGTGACATGCAGCGCACGTGATCAGGGCCCATTAACCCTAATCCTCAGGCTCACCCTCGGTCCGTTCAGCGCACGATCCCACGACGCTCGGATACACCCCTCCATGCCTTCCACGGTCTCCAGTCAGGCGGCCTCCGCATCTGCCCAGATGGGCAGCTTGGCGTCGGATAAGGAGGATGGATCGAAAAAGTACGATGCGGCCAAGAAACACCTGCTGGAGCTCTTGTCGCGGAAGCGTCAGATCGATCGCAACCTCGTGAGTGATTGCGCGTTTTCCAGGACGCGTATCGCTCCTGAACATGGGGCGCTCTCCGGCCGCCGTCGGCGTGAACAGGCGGATGAGCAATGGATGGATGGACTGATGTATCGTCTGACATATGTCACCTTTTTTGTTCTCGCCTCTTTGGCTCTGTCCCCGCTCGGCTTCTGTCAGGCTGAATTAGAGTCCCAGATCTACGCCTTCGAGGGCTCCTACCTGTCCTCGACAGCCAATTCGGGGGGCAATATTATTAAAGGTTTCGACCAGTACCTTAAGCCGCAACCCGCTGGTGCTGATTCTTCTTCGAGAAGCAGCAAGCGCGGTGGTGGGGCTGCGAACACGGAGGTTCGAGAGGAGGACAGGTTGTTCAGTCGGAGCAGTTCCACCTATACTAAGGTGAGCTTTGGGAGCGCGCCTTTGTACTGGCCGTGGGTACGAGGAGACGTGGAAACGTTGCTCGCGAGGGCCGTACTTCGGCGCTTGTGGCTTGCTCGTTGTTTCCGGATTGCTCATGCGATTTCCCAACATGTCTGTCAACTGTCTCGCCTACTTAGTCCCTTGCCCTCAAAACTGGTGAAGGCAGATCCGCCTCTCCCACGCCCGATCCCGCCGACACCATCTCGGGCAACAACAGCAGCGTGTCCAAGAGCTTGGCCTCCAAGCGACGGAATGTCAGTGGCGCCGACACACCCAAGGGGGCCGGGGGCGGGAACAACAAGCGACGTAAGATGGATGGGGATTGATGGTTAGCTAACGCTTGGCGGAGTGCAAGGGACGGGAGAGTGGGACACCTTAGGACTGTCAGTAGGCGACAGTGTCCCTGTCAGACCCCTCGCCGGGTGGCTTGAAAGCCGCGCTGGCCGCCGGCACGCAGTATCGGTGGTCATTCCATGTAGTTTTCGGGTTGCGTAACGTAGCAGCTTGGGGAGATAGAACCTCCGAGCTGCGATTGTATTTGTATTTGTCTGAATTACACATCTTTCTTTCTCTTTCGTACTTTGGTCGGCTTCCTTTGCGCTTTTGCTTGCGCTGTTGCGACATGGGCTCTCCCCCTGCTCTCCACCGAGCAGCAGCCGAGATCCGCGCCGCGCCGCCGCGGGGATACACGAGATTTCGCCGGCGCTCACCTGCCATGCTGTGTCGGTCGGTTCGAGGAGAGCGATCCTTCATGGACATGAGCAGGAGAGGCATGCAAAACATTTTTTTCTGGACGACACGTTGGTGGACCGGTCCGGTTAAATCCTTGGTTATATTAAAATTTGAGTCGGTGCTGCGCCCTCCTTCTTGTTCCGAGCCAACCGCTGCGCCCGGAAATGGCGCAGGCGCGCAGTCGATCCCCCCCAGCGCTTCCGGACTGATACAAATCGGGGTCGACGACCGGCGAGGACGAAAGACGGACTCAACCCGGACCGACGAGCGTCCCTGCCCACCCTCGCCTACCCGACAGGCCAAGCAGGCCATCGACCTCTCGACATACTTGTCCCATCCCCACTCACCTCTTCTACCCCGACAATCGAGAAGAAAAAGCAAAGCAGCAAGTGGCGCCCAGCAAGAGGCTTCGTGGCGGAATCAGGTACGAGGTTGTGCGACGATGTTGTACCTCACCGCCGACAAGTTTCCTGTTTGTGAGTGTCCACTCCTAGTCACACTCGAGCTGTCAGTGCATCCTCGCCCACGTCGCCCCCTTGCCGTCCTCTCTCCTCGTCCTGCCTTCCTCACCGCCCTGCCTCTGTCGCCTACCTCCGCGCAGTCATCCCCTTCGGCCTCATCGGCTTCTACCGCTACTTCTGGTATCTTTTGCGTCTCTCTGCGGCGTTCATCTACGAGCCCATCCCCCCACCTCCGAACCCGACGTACATCGCGCGAGAGGACGTGACCATCATCGTCCCCACCATCGATGCCGGCGACGAGTTTCGAGAGGCCGCGCACAGCTGGCTGGTCGGCGAGCCGAAGGAGATTATCGTCGTCACCGAGACGAAGATGAGGGAACCGCTTCAACAGCTCGCTGATTCCGTCGATCCCACCAGGATCAGGGTGCTCACGGTCCCCAAGGTGAGCCCGTCGGTCTGCGCATGCACCGCACGCAGGAATTTCTCCGCCCGGAAACCTTGTGCGCGGGTCCCACCGTTTCTACTTGTCTGCCCCCTGGCTCACCGTCGCGCCCTGCTTTCTTTGGCCTCGGCTCCCATACGCCTCCTCCAAGGCGAACAAGAGGCTCCAAATGGCGCACGGCATCCGAAACACGACGACCGACATCATCGTCTTCGCCGACGACGACGCCATCTGGCCTCCCACTATGCTCCCCTACATCCTGGCCTGCTTCGAGGACCAAAAGATCGGAGGCGTGGGCACGTCCCAGCGCGTGCAGCCCATCGGGAAGCGCATGACCGTGTGGGAGGTGCTGGCGGCCATGCGCCTCTCCATTCGCAACATCGAGATCGCCGCCTCCACACACATCGACGGGGGCGTCCCTTGCTTGAGCGGTCGTACCGCCGCGTACCGTACCGTCATCCTCAAGGACCCGGCGTTCTTGCATGGGTTCACTCACGACTTCTGGCTCGGGAAATATCACCTGAACTCTGGCGACGACAGTGGGTACAGTCCGGCTGTCTTTTCCGGTCCTCCTGACTTATCTCACGTGCTGGGGTCCCTGATGAGATCTGGGTTCGCTCTTTCAATCCGGATTGTTTATGGCGACTTCATTTAACTGCCAGAATTCCTGACCAGGTGGATGGTCAGCCATGGTTGGAACACGTATATTCAGGTGAGAAGCTGTACGGGGAAGACATGAGGACGAGAAAACCTTTCAAAAAGGGCGCCCGGTACTGATGGGTTCAAACTCCCTTCACCCGGACCGCTCCCTCAACCTGGTCAAATAACCTCCCAGGTATGCAAAGAGGCCGAGCTTCTCTCGACCATGAAGCCTGATTGGCGATTCGTCAAGCAAGTGCTCCGATGGACAAGGAACACCTGGCGCTCCGATTTTCGCTCCATCTTCACCGAAAGATACGTTTGGAAGAGGCATCCTTACACGGCCTATACCATGATTGATAAGTGAGTAGCGCGTTGAACCCGGGGAGGAGGGGATGACATCATCGCTTGTTCTCGTCTCAATGCCTTTCATCCCTTCCGTCTTGATCGTCACGCCGTTCCCCCGGCAACCACTCTTCAGGTTCATCAACCCCTTCACCCTCATTGTCGGCCCCATCCTCGTAATTTATCTCATCTCAAGAGCACACCTCCCCGTCACCCAAGGCGGCTACCACCTCCCCGCCTGGAATATCATCGTCTCCTACCTCACGTGGCTCATGATCACCCGCACTGCCAAACTGCTGCCCCATCTCTGGTTCCGACCTCAGGACATCATTTACGTACCGGCTTTTATTTTGTTCGGGTAAGTAGCGGCCCCGATTCTCTCGGTGCAGCTCGTGCAACTCGCTTTCTCGATGTTGGTGTACGTGTCGTAGGAGCAGCTCCTGACTGGCCCGATCATGTTTGCGCTCCGCATAACAGCTATTGCTTTGCCGTTCTCAAACTCTATGCCGCTCTGACCCTCCACGAAGTGAGCTCTGTTTGCACGCTTTCCCTTCGTGTCGCGCGACGTCATTGCCTTCCCGCGATGCTCACCGTCCTTTCCCTTTCTGTAGACCGGTTGGGGCACGCGCGTAGGCGTTGGCGACCCATCGGCGGCGACCAAGGCCGTCGATGACGCGGGCGGCGGTGGTGGTGGCCAGGAAAACAAGTCTCCCGCCGCTGGCGTTCTACCCGTGTCCTACGCCGCTAATACCTATCCCGACCGCTCCCAGAGGCCATCGTTCACGCCGTTCACGCCGGACGTGCATAATCCGCCGCCACCGATGGAAAGGAGTTGGTCCGGCCCGCTCCGTCCCATAAAAGATGCTACGACGGAGGAGTACCAGTTGCAAAGAATGTACAGTAGGGCTTAGATGGACGTCTTACTCTCTCTCGACTTAATGGTTTCTTTTTATTGGCCCATGGAGTCACTGGTTGGCCCTTGGGGCTTGGACAATCTCACTGGATGGGGTGACGAATTGTTCGAAAAGGAGGGACTCCAATCTTATCGAATTACTGGAATGGACAAGAATGGGTGGTATGCTAGGATGATATGCGTGCTGATCGGCTCCACAGTGATAAGAAGTAGAGAGAAACCAAGTGAAAAGAGTGTCCGTAGTGTGCGATGGAAAAGAAAGGAGTTGTCCGTGGCGCAACGTCTTATCCGTAAGCGAACAAGTTCGCCGCTATATCGAAAGAGAGAGGAAGGGGACGAGCGACCAAAACTACTAAAAACCCGGGAGACAAACAATGAAGGGAGTCCTTGCTGAGGAGGCGATACAAGCGCCGCGTCATTTTCTTCGTCCTCTCGCACGTCACAATCAACGCCAAGGCCCTTCTCGCCTTCCTCGAATCTCTCTGCATCATGCGTAACCAGGCTCACGGCTCGAGGTCGGCCTTGGCCTCGGGGTTCGTTCGCCTCTCCCGTCACCTGGGCTCCCCTTCGGTTCCGAACGAAAGGTAACCTGCACGGCCGCCCTATAGTCTCCGTGCAAGCATTGTTGACCCTCCAATAATACCTTCTCGCCAGCCAAGGGACCCGGTGGTCTCGTCGTGTGCATCATGTCGGGTCGGTCGAGTGTTTCTCCTCCCTCCCAGCTCCTCGCTACGGGAATAGGATGGGAGAATGTACGCACCCGCACCGTCGGGGCCGGCAAGATCCCCGTCATGGCCAGGATCCCCCTACGCCCATCAACTCGATGCCCTGAAATGCAGACGGGTCCGGCATCGAGATCGGCGCTGCGGACGGCGGTGGAGCAAGTCCGCCAGATGCGAAAAGTTGAGCTTGTTCTGCCTTCTGCATCATGAGGAGCAGAGCATGTTGCTGCGCGTGGCGCGCTTGGAGCTGCGTGGCTTGGCTGGCCAGGTGAGCTTGAGGGTGCGAGAGGCCTAGGGGTTTGTCGTCGTCGTCATCCTCCTGGGCTGCTCGCTCAGCGGCAGCGCGCAGGTGTTCCTCCGCGTGAGGATGGCGGAGCCCAAGCGGCACGTCATCGTCGTCCTCGTCGTTCACAGCATCCCGAGAGGCCGTCCCAGCGGAGGAGAAGCTCATGCTTTGGCTGATGTCCTCCCCGGGATTCTGGTCCAGAGGCAGCGTCCTTCTCGCCCACGCTTTGATCTCGGCGGCTCGCTTGTTGGCAATGACCTGTTGAAGCGGGACCTCGTCATCGTCAGAAGAGTCGCCGGCGGACTTGGCGAGCGGCGAAGGGGGGAACGCCATCGAAGCGCGCGGAGTCTGTGCTTTGAGCTGCGCAAGAGGCACCTCGTCGTCTGAGCTGTCGTCACCCTCGGGAAGAGCCAACTTGGGAGGACTATTGGGAACAGCAGCGGTGGACGCCTCCACTTCTTCGCTTGAGTCGTCGTCCGACTCTGCGTCGCTGTCCTCGCTATCGCCCTCCTCATCACCAGACATTCGGAACCATTGCTCAGCGCCCTCGGTCTTCGGGCTCTTGCCGTTCCGTCTCTTCTTCTTGACCATCGAGTTCGACTTGGCTTCGTCTTCCAGCGACGGCAGGGCGACATCCAGCCTAGGAGGTTCGATGGGTGTTTTGGAGCGGGCAGGCAACTTCGTCTCTTGCCCTTCGTCGTCTTCGTCGCTATCATCCTCCTTGTCTCCACTAGGCTCAGACTCCGGCTGTACGGGCTTGTCGAGCTCCATGGGCGACTTGAAGGTCCGCACGGGTAGACCCTCTTCGTCGAGCTGCGGCTGCCACTCCTTCCGGAACTTCTTGAGCTTGTTGGCCTTCTTTTTGGCCTTTTTGCTACCTATCATCATCTGCCTCACTCTCTCTTCCTCTTCCAGAGCCTTGCGTATGCGCTCCTCCTGCGCGAGCTCTATGGCCATCTGTTCTGACTCGCGCTTCCATAGCTCGTCGACGCCAAAGACGGCCTCCATGCGCGTCCGGGCTATACGTCCGTCGGGCGTGGTGAGAACGGATCCCGAAGAGACGACCGAGGCGCCATCCCCCCCAGGCGGCATCAGCAGGCCCATGTCGTCGCCCTTCCAGTGCCTGCGAGCGGGAATGGATATAACTTATGTGAGCGATCGAGCTAAACACTAGATTGAACTCAGCCCATCGAGCACCTAAATGAAGAAAAAAAAAAAAAAAAAAAAAAAAAAAAAAAA
>JAMDHV010000204.1:0-18757 GCA_029717575.1 Peribolospora kevripleyi
AAAAAAAAAAAAAAAAAAAAAAAAAAAAAAAAAAAAAAAAAAAAAAAAAAAAAAAAAAAATCCGAAGCGTACGAAAGGTAGGCTGTCAGACCAGTCCGCAGTCTTGTTTCGAGCGACTACCGTTCGCTCACCCTCGTCTGCTGATCCCTCATATGCTGCAGCTGGAACGGCATGCTAAAGTCGTTCAAGCTGTGACGCCAGCTGAGCTCCATGACCACATCGAGGCGCAAAAGGTCGTAGCAAGTGTAGAGGCAAGCGGCGAAGCACTCTTTGTTGCCAATGTCCACGAAGTAACTCAGCAGCTCCTCGGCCACCTCCGAGTTGTTGCTTGCCGCAGCCGTCTCCATTGCGTCCTTGAAGAGCTTGTCCTGCTTTGAAAGCGAGATCGAGTCCTCCCATCGGCCGTTTTTCTGCGCACACACATTGATCGGGTCAGCCGGAAATATCTGCAGACGGCCACCTCAGGAACTCCGTACGCACCTTGTACAAGTGAGCCGCCAACCTCCTGAACTCGAGCAGCTCGTGCTTCTCGAGCCTGGAAGCAAGTCCGACGCTGTCAAAGTTGTCGAAACTGTCGATCGAATCGCGGAGCGTCTTGTAGTCCTCCTCCTCTATGAGCAGATCGTTGTACGCGTCGTTGACGGCCTCAATGTTTTTCTGTTTGCAATCATCGTAGTGGAAAAAGTAAAGGTTGAGGTCAGCTCAAATTTACCAAGCCGTTCACTACACAGCGACTGATCAGGACACGCACCGGCTGCACCGCGATGAGGTAGGACTTGATCAAGGGCACGTTGTCGTTGTCGGCGCGCTTGAACATCCTCACGACGCGCGTGTGGTCGATGCGAGGCGTGCAAACGGCGAGAAGGTCGGTGAGGAGAAGAGGGTGCTCGTTGAGGTAGAACGTGATGGCGCGGTACATGACCTCGGTGTTGGATACCTTGACGATGATATCCTTGAACAGCTCGTGGTCCCACGCATCCGCCGCGCGCTCCATCATCGCCAAGGCAGCGTTGTCAGGCTCCTCGTACTTGACGTACAAGAAGACGAGCTCGGA
This sequence comes from Peribolospora kevripleyi, assembly GCA_029717575.1. Taxonomy (NCBI): domain Eukaryota; kingdom Fungi; phylum Basidiomycota; class Peribolosporomycetes; order Peribolosporales; family Peribolosporaceae; genus Peribolospora; species Peribolospora kevripleyi. Next base: position 1,055 of record JAMDHV010000204.1, read on the forward strand.
CCACAAATGCGCCGCCTCTGTGGTCTTGATAACCTTGGGGAGGTTGATCCGTCCGTAGTAGATCTTGAGGAAGTCCATGAGCTTCGGTGGCTTGTGCTTGGCGTAGCAAGTAGCGAGGGCGGTGAAGATGCCCATGTGCGCTCTCTCCGAGCCCATGGACGACTCGAGCGTGGCCACAAGGTCGTCGAACAGGCCCTTGCGCTCGTACAGAGCGATGACATTGTCAAGCTCCGTAGCCTGCACCACGAGCTCTCGCGCAGCGATCTGCGCCAAGTTCATCTCGTTCTTGTCGATACACGCGGCGAACACTGAGCGCCAAGTCGCCGTCGAGCCTGCTTTGCGAGCAGAGTCTACAGCCGGCACCAGATTGCCAAGGTACACGTACGTCGTGGCAAGACGAGCCCAGTTGGAGATGCTCTGGAAGAGTATGCGAGCGGCCTCGTAGAGCTGAGCCTCAAAGCACTTCTCTCCCACCTCGAGAATGTCGGCAACGTTGGTCATCGACAGGAACTCCTCCATGTCCTGCAATCTATCCGTCTTGGCATACGCGTACGCGAGCTCGCTGTCGATCTTCGGCTCCCTAAGCTGCTTCCGCGCCATCTGCAGGTACCGCACCAAGTCCTCCTCCTTGCCCGCGTGGCCGGCGATCTCGATAACTTCGGCGAAGTTGCTCGGGTCGTCCGCCTTGATGTACGAGTCGATGGCGTCCTTGATGCGCAAGCCATCCAACTGGGCCTTACCGAGCCGGCTCCATACCTCGGGCTTGTTAATCTTGTTGGCATACTGGTACGCACGATCGATGGAAACGACGTGCTCGACCAGCACGTCCATAGCCTCCGCATGCTGCTCGTGCTTCTGGAACACGGTAAATGCCTCCTCGTATAGACCGTGGTCGATGGCAATCTTGGCAATCTCATTGCTGTCGTACCCTGACAGGCGGTTGATGTAACCCATAACGCGGCCCTTGTCGGTGCGGACGGCAGTAAGCAGCAAAAGATTCTTAAGGCTCTTGTTGTCGCTGAAGGCGGAGGGCTCGAGGATGATCTTCTCGAGGAGCTCAATGAGCTCGTGTGGCAGGTCAGCAGCCATGAACGCCTTGACGGTCACGGAGACGTCGTCCGGGTTGGTCGACTCCGGCACAGCAGTGGCGGTGATCTGGTCGATGAGCGCGCGGCGGTGCATGTTGTCCGGAGAGAGGACCTGGGCCCAGAGCTCGAGGCGTCGGCGGAGGACGAGGTAACGCGCCTGATGCTTGAACATTGTGTTTTCGTTCGTGATGGCGATCAACTCGTCGTCGCAGAAGCCCTTGGCGTAAGCGATGTACGCCAGGTACGGGTCGCGCTTCTCGCAGTATTTGCCGACGATCAGGGGCTCGTAGATGTTGTTTTCCTTGAGGAACTGCTCTGGGTTCTGGTTACTGTCGATGTAGATCTTGGCCAGGGCGTTGTACAGAGGCGGGTCCTGCTGACCGGCAGCGATCCGCGCCTCAAGCCAGGGCAGAATGAGCTTGAGGCGGTTACGCTTCTCAACTTCGTCCACGAGATCGTCCACGGGGATGGGACCAGTGACGCTGGCGAGGAGGTTCTTGATCGTGCTCTCGTCGCAGTCCACATCAAGCAGGCCGCCAACGACCTGAGGAGTGCGACTCGAGTTGACGCGCTGGACGTACACCTCGATGAAGTTCGTAAGACCGTTTTGGTAGAGGTAGAGAACAAGGTCGTGAACGAAGCCGAACCTGTCGCAGACGATGATGAGCGGCAACTGGTCCTGCAGCTTGGCCTCCTTGAGGAAATTCTTGACCTTCTCGGCGTTGTAGTAGTTGCTCTCTCGACAGATACGCTCCATCTCGCGGATCTGACCGGTTCGAGTGGCCGCCTGGATGTACTTGAAGTGCACCTCGGGGTCCGTACTGAGGTTGACGACCGAGCCAAGATAGTAGTAAAGGCCTTCAAATGACTTGAAAGACTCGAACATCTCGATGAGCTTGACAGGGCCGAGGAGGTCAGAGTACTTGACTGCGATCTGGACGACGATCTGCAGATTCTGTCGGATATTGACCTTGAGCATCTCCTTCATGCACTCAAAGGACTGCTCGACGGTAAGCTTGCCGAAGTAGTTTACGAGCCACTACAGGAAATTATGATCCCAGAGGGTTAAGATGGGTGAGCACAAATATCGAACAGAATGTCGGACACACATATCAAACGTACCTCCGAGTTAAGCAAGTTGGCATGAACGACCACGCGCTTGATGTCAGCAGTGTCCTGGTAGTGCTCCAATGCCTATGGATATGCAAGGGCCCGCAGTTCGTATCAGCGTGCGTCCATCCAAGCTTTGCACGAGTAAGGTCGCTTTGCCTTCCGCGCGGACTCACCCGTTGGAGCAAACCAGCCTTCTCGCAAAGGTTAGCAATCCTGGGTCGATCATAATGAGTAAACATCTCGTTGCCAAGGATTGCATCGGCAACCTGGGGGGCGTGGACAAGGTTCATCTCGAGCAACCGGGTCTGGAGGTGCGCCTGTTCCGGCTTGTTGTCCTTCAAGGCGTCAAGGAGGAAACTCGTGGCCTGCTGGATCATGTTCTGGCCCATGAAGATGTCCACCACCCGTTCAACATCGACCATCGGGCCGGCCTCGTCGTTGACGAGCGAAGAGGCGAACTCTGCACCCTGCTCCGGGTTGATCCGCACAATGTGCTGCAGCAGCGCGGGATAGTCGGGAGTATAGCCGACCTTCTTGGCATACAGGACAATCTTGTTGAACTGACCCGTCTCGGCGAAGCAAGCGATGACCTTGTTGGGCACGTTTGCGCGGAGGTACACCGAAAGAGCGAGGGTCATGTCGTGCGCCCGCACGATGTCACCGAGCTCCTCGCTGCATTCGAGCTGCACGGGCAAACGAGCGGTTGAGTGTTACGGTCAGTCATATCGGCCTTGGAAAACCGGCAAATGGCGTGAAACCACCTTCCTTCGAATGCTGCTCCTTCGGCAAACTCACCTTATTCTCCTTCAACCACTTCTCAAGAAGCTGCTTCCTGCCCTGGACCAGCACAGGCCTGGCAAGCTCGAGCGACTCGTACTTGTTGAGCTCTCCCTTCTCGAGCAGGATGCCAAAGTATTGCAGGATAGGCGAGAGAGTGCCTGGCTGTGTCGGCACCTGCTTAAACTGCTCGATGGTCTGAGGCGTGCGCAGGATACCCTGAGAGAGCGGAAGAGTGGCGCCTGTCAGTGACCCGGTCTCGCGCTTGAACATTAAGAACATTTAATTGAAGACTCACCCTGGGGCTGTTCGCAGCAACCTTAGCAGCCTCGTTGTACTGGGCGGTGCTGAAAAGCTGGTGGAACTGCTGGAGGTATAGGTCGTCCGCACCAGGCAAGTTGCCACGACTGGCGAGCTTGAATGCGAGATCGGTGTTGTTCAAGGTGCGAAGGATGTAGGGCACCAGGGTGTTCTCGTCTGCGGAAACGGAGAGCACTTGACCCTTCCTGTTCACACCGATGATACCGCTCGAGGCCTCGTGCTCGGCAGTGACGAAGATGGTTTCACCTGATATCCTGTTCATGTAGATGCACGTGCCGGTCTCGAGATCGTATAGGTGAATGAAACCGTACTTAGTCACCAGGTAGATGATGCCGAAACGCTTCGAGACCTGCATCGCAACCGGAAAGTCGTTGGTGGCCTCTGGCGGGAAGAAGACGTCGACAGCCTTCTTCTGGAAGACGGGATTGGCAGCGTTGTGGTCGATCTCCACTACGTGCAGTTTCGCTCCCGTCGCCGTCCTGACGGCGAAGGTAAACAGTTTGTACGGCTCAGGTGCGTTGTCCGCCTTCAGCTCGGCGAACGAGGCCGCGTGGCCCTCAATGGGTTGTGACACGCCGCGATCGCGAGAGTAGAGCTGCATCGAGCCCTTGACCCGGAACGCGTTGGGGTTGTTACCCGTGTTGCCGCTGATACCGATGAGGACGAGCCATTTCTCGTCTGCCGAGGCGCGGTAGTTGATGATCTGAGAGCCGGCGAGGGAGACATGTCGGTCAAACACCTTTGTCGGCGTCGACGCATCGCCCCCCTCGAGCTGCCAGTGGTATACGGCGGTCTCAGTCACGAGGCCGATGGTCGCGGGGGAAATCCACTTCCAAAAGGTCACGTCCTCGTTCATCATATGAGACTTGACCTTGGCCTTGGCTTCGATGTTGAAGATCTGCAGCTGGCGACCGGCTGCGTGCGTGACCAGAAGGCCGTGAGTGGGTCGGACGCATGATCAAACCCGACGAGCAGCAAAGCTCACCTTTGAGAGCGATGATTTTCTGAGTCGGGTTCATGATAGCGGAGTCGGCAGTGATCGGTCGGCGCATGCTGACGGCAAAGGATAAAAGTACAGTGTCAGCGTCACAACCGGCGTCGATCAACGCCCTCTGGCATCACTGATATCTCCAACCCATTGACATGACGCTCTCCGACCGAAGGTTACACGAGCCCAAGATTGCCGTGAGACCTAAAGCCTATCTAGCCGCGACCTCCTCCCTCCGCTTCCCCCGTCGCCGGCCATTGCGTCTCATAACCACCGCCTCGGGAGCATTCCTCAAAGCCAATCCAGATTCGCCTTCAATCGAAGCACACGAGAGGCCGAGCACGTATGACGGGAACACTCACACATTATTCGCATCGGCCAAATCAACAATGACGACGGAGTTCTGCTCGTTAACCTTTTCCCGCACGCACACGAAGCGATCGGACTCCATAGTGAGCGTCTGGAATCCGATGCTGTCGGCCTGGATGCCGAGGGCGGTGAGCTGGACATGCTCGGAGAAGACGATGGGCCTTTGCTCAGCCATGGCGTATGGTGGGAAGCTGGAGCAAATAGGGCAGGGTCGAGGGTAGGATGATGCAAGGAATAATGGGGAGGGAGGAGGGTCGGGGGTTGACGGCGAGCGATCCGCTCCGATGCCAGCAGGTGCTCACGAAGGCGGGCGAATGAAGAACAAACCAGAGGGTAGGGTATGTGAGAGGAGAAAAAACGGTAGAAAGGCGCAAAGGCCGTCTCGACGCGAGGGAGGTTAAGGTCCTCGACGAAGAAGCGAAGACGGGGTACGTCCAGATGGCAAGGAGGATGGAAGGGGCGAGAAGAACGCTCCTAGACGACGTTGGCGTTCAGCAATGGCGTTCGTGGCATCGGGACGCAGGCGTGAGAACGGCGGACGAGAGTAGGGTTACGACCTGATCTGATCGAGACGGTTACGCGTTCCGACCAACTCGTCGAAGGCGGCTTTCCATCTTCACGCCTGCTCGCATTCAAGTCGAGCTTTCACTTCATCCATCTCGACGTTCGCCTCCTGACCTCCTTCACGCCCGCAACGCCCAGCTGTCTCCCCTTCCATTCAGTTTCAAGCACCTCTTACTTGGCCCCGCACCGATCACCACCGCGAACGTATCTCCGACGCACCATGGCCGACTCGAACGCCGTGGCCGCTTCCTCCACAAACCCCAACTCGGTCTCTTTGGCCCCAGGAGACCCGGCGAGGGAGGAGGCATTGAGACAGTACAAAGCAAAGCTTAGGCAGCACGAGGACTTGAGCGAGAGTGTAAAGACGAGTGCGTACTCTACGTTACGCTATTGAGTAAAGTGGCATAGAGTGGCGGGGATAGGTAGAGAGACCTTCTGGCCGAGGAGGCGCCACCAACGGGAGAGACCCATTCACACGCCTCTCTGTATTTTTGTTATCCTTCCCGCTCCAGTGCGATTCCGCCTCAAGGACCTCGAGAAAGACTACGATCAGACCGAGGAGGACATCAAGGCGCTGCAAAGCGTGGGGCAAATCATCGGAGAGGTCCTGAAGCAGCTGGATGAGGAGAGATGTGAGGGCCTTTCCTTATTCTAGGACGCTTATGACTTGGTGTTGGGTGTGATTGGCTGGCAGCGTCCTCGTTCTCGGCTACATAGCCTTCTGGGACAGGCGATCGTGGGCTCTGCAATGCAGAGTTATTAGTGCGTCTCCGATCAGGTTGGGAATGAGCTCAATTTGACACTATTTGCGCTCGTCTTACTCAGTCATCGTCAAGGCGTCTTCTGGGCCCCGCTACGTGGTCGGCTGTCGCTCCTCTGTTGCCAAGGCGAAACTGAAGCAGGGCACGAGGGTCTCTCTGGATATGACGACCTTGACCATTATGAGGATGCTTCCGCGCGAGGTAGACCCTCTGGTTTACAACATGAGCATGGAGGACTCCGGTGGCGCCAGCTTTGCGGGAATTGGAGGATTGAGCGAGCAGATTCGGGAGCTGCGTGAGGTGCGTGATCCGCGACGGCGAGTCTGGCCTGATCCTTTTGCTGACGGTGTTGCGCGCGGCTAACGACAAGGTCCTTGCTCCCCATGTGTTTAGGTTATTGAGCTGCCTCTTCTCAACCCAGAGCTATTTCTTCGAGTGGGTATCAACCCCCCCAAGGGTGTCCTCCTTTATGGTCCGCCAGGCACGGGTAAAACGCTCCTGGCGAAGGCGGTGGCAAGCACGCTCGAGACCAATTTTCTCAAGGTCGTTGCGAGCGCCATTGTGGACAAGTACATTGGAGAGAGCGCGAGGCTGGTGAGGGAGATGTTCAGCTATGCCAAGGAGCACGAGCCGTGCATCATTTTCATGGACGAGATCGTGAGTAGCATAGATGGTACTTCGGATGTGTTTTACATATATCTCCGTTATTTACCCAGAATAGCTCTGACGACTCGTCCGTGGGATATTCAGGACGCCATCGGCGGCAGGCGATTCAGTGAGGGCACCTCGGCAGACCGCGAGATCCAGCGAACATTGATGGAGGTGAGCTGCGAACGGTCATGCTGTGGGAACGCTTGTTAACCAGCGCTGACTCAAGCCGCGATTCGACTATCTTGGCTCGAACAGCTGCTGAACCAAATGGACGGCTTCGACTACCTGGGCAAGACCAAACTGATTATGGCCACCAACCGGCCGGACACGCTCGACCCGGCTCTGCTTCGTCCGGGACGACTGGACCGCAAGATCGAAATCCCGCTTCCGAACGAGCAGAGCCGGCTCGAGATTCTCAAGATCCACGCAGGGCCCGTGGCCAAGTCGGGGGAGATTGATTACGAGGCTATCGTGAAGGTGAGTGGTTGATCCGCTCATCGCATCTCGCTCCGGACAGACTCGCTGATGTACCGCTACCTCTTCCGCCCCTGCACCGAACCCTCACAGCTCTCCGACGGCTTCAACGGTGCTGACCTGCGAAACATCGTTACCGAGGCAGGCATGTTCGCCATCCGCGATGACCGGGACTATACGACGCAGGAGGACTACATGAAGGCGGCCCGCAAGCTGCAGGAGGCGAAAAAGCACGAGGTGGGTGGACCGTCGGAATCTTCTGTGTTTCGTCACATCCGCCGCCCGTGCGCTGGTTTGCTCACACTTTGGCCGGCCCTCGCACTTCTTCTCAATCCATTCGCTTTCCAGGGCAAGATCGACTATTCGGCGGTCTGATGGTCTTGATGGAGGGTCGGTTACGTCGTTGGGGGTGCGATATGATGTGCTTAGACTATGTACTCAATGTCAGTCGTCGCCTTTTGAAGGGAGATCCGCGATCCGTCTGTGCGTTTGTCGGAGAAGAAAGAGAAGTCACCGTCGAAGAAGGAGCGAAGCAGCGTTCGTTCGTCACCGTAGCGTCGGCCGACGTGGGTTGGCGCGCAGATGAGAGGATTCTCGCGGAGTTTGCCTGAATAGGAAAGATTCTTCCTGATTGCTCCCGCCCACCGTCACCGCGCGTGCGGGGGGGATCGGTGGGCGGACGACAGGCAGCGCTCGTCGACATCAGGCTGGTCATCGCCTCCCACTCCCTCCTACCATCTCCACCTCCTTCTTTCATTCCTCCCCCCCCACTTCCACTTCGACTCACCGAGCGAGATCACGCACACGCCTTTGCCTCGCTCGCCATGTCGACGACCCACGCCCCTGCCCGGCGCACTTCGTTCATGGACGCATCCTCCACCGCCGGCTCTCGTCGCCCCTCCGTCGTCGACGGAACCGGCTGCCCCCAGGCCGGGCAGGCTGGCCTCCCTCGTTCTCGCGCAGGGTCCATGACCTCGAGCAGTTTCAATCCCGGTGGCGGCAGCTTCAACGTTGCCAGGCTCGGTCTCTCGCTCAAGCCGCTCACGCCCATCAATCGCGACGACCACCAGCAAGCACGCGGCTCGCCGACCGTGACCAGCATCACTCCCGTCGAACCCTCGGGGAATATGATCGCCGCCACCAGTCCGTTCCCCGCCTCAGGCGTGCGTCCCCATGCGCTCGCCAGGAGGAGCAGTCTCGCCGGTTCGCTCGCCGGCGCCGCCACGGCCAGGATCTTCGACGACGCCACCGGCGGCCCGCTCCAGCCGGGCTACGCTGACCCTCGCTACGTCCCTGCAGAGCATCCCGTTCACCTAGACGCTCCCATCCACCCCGGCTCATTTCCAGCCCGTACTGCCGGCAAGCTCGCGCGAGCTGCCTCCTTCCACTCGTCCACCGGCACTACCCCGTCATCCTATTATGCTGGCGTGCCTTCACCCTCGCATGGTCGCCGCGAATCGGCAGCCTCGAGGCCTCCGACCAGCGTCGCCGGGGAGGGTTATGCCGCCCGCCGTTGGTCCGTCGCACCTGGCAGAGGCGGCGCCGGAAGGCCTTCGGAGTCGCGCAGCCACAGCCCACAGCAGTCCAAGTGGGCGCGCCGGCCCTCGGAGGTCGCGCGAGAGCCGTCGGCCATGCTCGGTCGCCGCCTCTCCATGGCTGGCGTGGAGTCGGAGGCCGTCTCCGAGTCGTCCATGCTCCCCAACACTGCAAGCCCGTTCCGTGCTGGTGCAGACCGTTACAACATCCCTAACTTCCCCTTCGCCAGCTTCACCAGTTCACACGCGAGGTTCAACGAGCTCCTCTACCCCCCGGCGCCCAAGGCGTGGGAAGAGATGACGCACGAGGAGAAGGTAGAGAAGATCGGCTCGGACGCCCAGTCTTTTCTCAAGGCCCTGAGAGATCTTCGTAGCGAGGGAGGGGCAGGATTGGGTCCCAAGTTGGATGACGTTTGGAATGCCCTCAAGGTCGCTCCGGAGGAGATCAAGGGTGAGTTGGGAGGGCATGTGCGGACATGTATGCGTCGAAAGCCTGCCACTAGGACCTTGAGAGTCTTCACACATGGTTGCGCCCCCTTCCCTCCCTCCGTCGTTGCCAGAGGTCTCCGGCGTGAACAGCCTTCAGACTAGGCAAGCTGCCCACATGCTCGTCCTCGTCGATGACTTGGCCGACCAACTCAAGGAAGTCACCCTTCTCTTGCTGAGCGAACCCGACTTCAAAGACATGTGAGGATGTTCACTTGCCTCACCCCTACGTCCCATCACTCACTATCCGTCCGTTTCTATAACAGCATGACATCATTTGTTTCGGCTCTCAAGACCGCCCTCACCGGACTGCCGAGCCTTTCGCCCTTCCAGCGCGTGTACACGCCTGTCCCCGCTCCCGCCTCTCCCGGCGAAGCGATTTCCGCGGCCATCGCCTCTCTCCGCGCCAAGCTCACGGGCTCTCCCGTCTACCTGTCCATCCTTCTCCGTTCCATAGATACCGTTGCTCAGTTGCTTACACTCTCATCTTACACCCGCCTGACTCTCATCAACGGGCTCGTAGAGCGACTTTTCGACACGTCATCGCTTCCTGACGGAAACAGTCCGAGCGCCAAGTTTGCTCGCGGTCTCCACTCTCTGCGCGAGATGGTTGAGCAGCTTAGCGGCGTGCCTGTCCGTCCTTTCGTTCGCGCCATCGCCGCCTTCTTCACCTATGTTGATCCCGCGGTCGAAGCCGTCGCCAAGGACACTCACGACTTCCTCGCCAATCCCCTGCCTCCGTCGGTAGACGTGGATGGCGACCGCACCGCGCCGGTCTTCGAACGCCATCCTCTCGGATACGTATACGCGCCGTTGGAGACGGGCCATCGGCTCGCCATCCTCGTCGAGGGCTGGTCTGCTGCGCTCCTTCAGTCGGAACCTCAGCGTAGCGCTCTGACCACCATCCTCGAGCAGTGGGAGCGCATCTCCGCCGGGCTACTGGGAAACAGCCGCGTGGCCAAGCTTTTGCGCGATTCAAAGAGGCTGATGGAGGATTTCGTCGTCATCAAAGAGGACGGAGAGCTTTCGTTCAGGACGGGCAGCCTGGCTGAGGTCGTGGAGGCTATCAGGGCGCTGGCGAAGGACGCCGTGAGCATTAATTTGGCCAAGATTGAAACGTGAGTGACACGCCTCGGGGTGATGTGCAAGTCGCAACTCACGGACACCTCCGTATGTCTCTTCCCACCTACCAGCTCGAACGACGGCTACGAATATACCCTCGAAGAGATCCAGCTCTCGGCAGAGGACGTCGTGCCAGCCCGAATCTCAGTGCAGACCGACTCGTCACTCGACCTGGCCTCCAAATCGCCTTCGCTGGGGGCGAGCAACAGCGTGGTCATCAAGCTACAAGGAGTTGTACTGGATGCCAAGAACGTGCGCTTCACGTACAAGCGCAAGGGCCTTGTCGACATGGCCGAGAACGGCACTCTGGATATGCACATCAAGGCCGACCTCGAGCTTGCGCTGTCCCCGTCCTTCTCTGCTGCTCCGAGCTCTTCACCTTCCACCGTCAAACAGGCTTTGGCCAAATGGGCCGAGGGACTCGGTCTCGGCTTTGGCGGCTTTGGCGCGGGACTGGTGCTGGACGGCGTAGACGTCAAAGTGGAGAGCGAGGAGATTAACATCCGCGAGACTACCTCCGTCTTCTCCATGCTTCTGTGGCCGCTCGCTAAGGGTTACATCGCCGGCGAGACCAAGGAAGTGATTGAGAGCTGGGTGCGCCGTGTCGTCGAGCCATGGACGTCCGCTCCCTCTCGCACACCTTCGAGCGACGCTCCCACCGCCGTTCCCGCGGAGCAAGGGGTGGACAAGCAACAGGGCGTCAGCACCACCGTCTCTCGTCAGCCTTCTATTGGTGGCTTCACCCCAGGCACGGCCATTGCTGCTCGCGAGGCGTTTCGTCGTGCGGTTGGGAGCGTGCCTCATCTTCGTGGGGACGTGCTCAGCAAGCTCGAAAACCCCTTCTCGAGTCAACCGCCTTCCAGCTACGCGAGAGAGGGCGAGGAGCAGGCGCCGGCTCAGCCGCGCAAGAGGCTTCAGAGCATGAGTGCCAGCTTGACGGCGACGGCGAAACAGGACACGACGAGCGAAGAAGCTATCAGGTTAGTAGGAGTTGAAGAATGATGTTTTCGTTTTGAAAGGGATTCTGATCTCTGACCTTGGTCTTCGATGGTGACGCAGACGTCCGCCCGTCGCCACGCCGAGTTACGAGAACGCGGTCTTCGACGATGACGAAGAGCCCGAGTTCAAGACGATGGGCCGATCACTCTCCGAAACGGCGCGCAGGGACACCACCACCGCGCATTCTATCTACAAGTGAGCATTATATTGGCGGCCTGCGTTTCCTTGCATCCCGCTGACTTGATTTCGTATCGGTTTACCAGCCCGCCCATCGACCCGCACGGCGATGCGGCGAGCAGGATGCAAGCCTATGCCCACCGAGGCTCCCGCTCGTCCATCCCGTACTACGATGAGAGGGAGTTCTATTTGTCCGCGGAGGAACAGCACGGCTACGCTCCCGCTTCTCACCGTCCTCCTCCGTCGTCCATGTCTCACGTGCTCTCCGATGAGGCCTCGCGCGACGCCACGCTACCGGAGCACATCGCCTCCCCGCCGCGAGTGAGCAAAGGCGATGTGGCGGAAAAGATGTTCGGCCGTGAGGGAGGCGGGAGGAGGTACTCGATGATGAGGGCCACGCTCGACCTTAGCGGGTTGCCAGACCCTGAAGACGCGCATGGTGACGGTCTGGACATTGAGGGGCGCGAGCACAGGAGACCGCCGCTGACGGAAGAGTTCCATCATCGGGACATACGGAGATCCATCGGAGAAGGTGAGTACATTAGATCGGGCGTCACGGCGGCGTGTCCGTCACGGTGAGGCCATGGTATGCCAGATCTTGACCGAAGAATCTGCCCGGTGACGTTGCAGAAGCGACCCAAGATATGACGACGGCGGAAGCGGAGATCGCGTACCACCGGCGCCACCATAGCCAGCCGGGCGCGGAGCAGCCACCGGTAAAGGTGGAGCCTATGTCTCGCCGTCTCTCCATGGCGGCCAAGGCGGACGGCACGCTGGAAGAGAACATCGTCAGCCCGTCTGCATCTAGGCCCGTGTCTCGTGCCAGTTCGCTGTCTTACCACGGTGGAGGCCGTCGAGGATCGCGAACGTCGTTCACCGGGTTGCGGCCTCAGGAGATGGTGCCAATGAACGCCACTGTCGGTGAGTCAGGCGTCGGAAACCAGCCACGCAGCCCGTCGTGAATGGGACTGGACACGACACTGCTTTTGACTTGATCTCGCCTGTCTGACCTGGCTCTTCTTCACTCCGCCCGCGCGGGTTGTCAGACGAAAACGAAACGCGGGACGCTACCGACCCGTCAGCGCCGTCCAAGTACGCCAAGATGCGCCGCCCGTCGGAGACGCAAGCCGGCTTGTCGGACGTGGATACGCGGCGGAAGAGCATGTCCGAGCTCTGGAAGGCCAGCGCCAAGGGGCCGGCGGGGATGGACGCGACGGATGTGAGGAACATTGCCAGTCCGCCCATGGTCGAGAAGGAGTTGTTGACGACGACGAGCGACGAGCAGGAGCATTTGCAGAGGGCGAATCCGCTGTTGAGGAGGGGAAGCTCGGTGGGGAGGTGATTGGGGCCGTCTGTCCGTCCGTCGGTCGAGTCCGAGCCCCTTCCTTGCTCTTTCCGAGACGAGACGTGTTTTCCTCGTCCGTCCCCCTTTGTTCGCATTCTGATGATCGATTTTCGAGATTGTCCATTTTCATGTCTATTCCGTCAGCCATGATTGAACGAACGAACGACCGTTATTCCTAAGGTGCTCCTATGACTCTCGGTCTTCGTTTTCGGTGTGGATATGACAGCGATGACGGTGAGACGGCGAGCCGACGACCCGTGGCCCGGCCAGCGTCGACGAACGACCGACCGACGTCGAGGCTGAGGCTGTGCTCGAGGTGGGCCATGGGTACGACGGCCGGCCGGCTGCTGCTGCGGCATCGTCGGTGAAGGTCGTCGTCGTCGGCGATCGTCGAAAATGATTTTTATGGAAAGAGCGAGGCGAAGGAGAGACAGACGATGGGGGATGATCATTGGACGGGGTGAGCGAGACATCGAGTTTCGAGTTTTGATCGACGTCGCCGTCGCCGTCGCTGTCACCATCGCATTGCCCCTGCTCCCCTTCTCCTCCTCACCACCCCGCCTCGACGTCTCCCATTTCCGGCCTGACCTACGGACGGACGGTCGTCCCCTTGCTTCGGCTCGGTCCGCCTCGCCCTCGCCTCATACCTCCGCTCCACTCCTCCGTCACCCACGACCGCGCTCCCGACCGCGCCTTCTTTTTTTCTTGGTCCCCATCGCTCGACGTTCCCTCGTCCTTCTTCACCTTCGCCGCCCTCGAGCGTCCGTCCGTCATCCGTAGGACAGAAAAACAGCGAGCGACGAGAGCGAGCGCGTTCGTTCGTTGATCGACGTCGGATAGATAGACAGAGGAGCGGAGCCAACCGACGATCGACCCGATCGCATCCCACCCACCCACCCAACCCCGCCTCCGCCTCGCAACTTGATCGCAACTCCACTTTTTTTTTTAATTCTCACCCGCTTCCTTCACGTTCGCCAAAATCCCTTTCCCTCCCCCACAATCAGAGACAGCGTCGCCCTCGCTGTCGTCTTTTCGTCCCCCTTCCCCCGGTCGCGGCCGCTGACTAGCGTTGGTCGCAGATTCCCACTCTCGGATGGCACCGCTCTGCTCTGCCACCCCGCAGACGGTTGGACGAGCACGCCCGGTGAGTCCCGGAGGCTGGCCATCGAAAGCGGCACGGCAGTATCATGGATGGTGTAGGTGGAGGATGAGCGTGTGAGGACCATGCATCAGGCAAAGAAGGGACTGGAGCGGAACTCGACTGACCCATTCGCGCGCCCTTGCTTGCACCTCGTGTCTCCCAGCTCCAGAGGAAGGTACTCGTCCTAGGTGAGCCTCCCAGCGGGCCGGCCCGCCTCAAAGCGCGTCTCGCTTTCCTTCGGTCGCTAAACGTCCCTGCTTCTGTGACGCGACCTTTTCTTTCGTCGCTCTACAGGCGATGGCGCTTGCGGGAAGACATCGCTCTTGAACGTCTTTACTCGCGGGTACTTTCCCCAGGTCTAGTGAGTTCGACCGCGTAGGCGTCCGAGAGCGGCATCTCCATCGGCTGACGAGACCGCCTCCTCGCGTGAAAGTGAGCCGACAGTGTTCGAGAATTACGTCGAGGAGGTATGGGTGGATGAGCAACCGGTCGAGTTGAGCTTGTGGGATACGGCAGGTCAGTGAACTTCCGGGGTGTGGAAGGAAGACCGTCAGCGGCCGTTCCACGCGTCTCTCACGCCTCCTCCTCTTCGTCTCCGCCACTCCAATAAACGCAGGTCAAGAAGAGTTCGACCGCTTGCGGTCGCTCAGCTATGCAGACACGCATGTCATCATGCTTTGCTTTTCGGTGAGCTCCTCCCGCGACATCGGCGAGGCCGCTGGCTGGCTGGACTCTTTGGACGTGCTGACGATCTCTTGTCGTCTTCAGGCTGACAATCCCATATCATTGGAGAATGTCGAAGTCAAGGTGTGTGTTTCATCTCGCGCGACTTGAATATACGTGACGTCGCGCCCTTCCTCGACTGAACTCGAATCGCCATCCTCTCCCGCCCCGCGTTCCTCTGCCCCAGTGGATCGACGAGATCATCGAACACTGCCCCGGCGTCAAGCTGGTCCTCGTGGCGCTCAAGTGCGACCTCCGAGACGACCCGGCGGTGATCGAGAAGCTGGGACGGAACGGGCTGAGGCCTGTGGACTATGAGACCGGGCTCGCGGTAGCCAGGAGAGTGAGGGCCAGCCGGTGAGTCACGCTTGACCCGGTCTTTCTGGAATTGGCTTGAGCGTCGCCTCTCCTGGACACGCCTTACCCAACGGACGGACCCCTCGTTTCCTTTTCTTTTCTTTTTTTTTTGCAGATATCTCGAATGTTCCGCCAAACACAATCGCGGCGTGAACGAGGCCTTTGCAGAGGCGGCACGAGTGGCGGTAGGGGCGCGGCCGAAGGGGACGAGCATAGCCGGGCACGGGGGTTGCGTGATCGCTTGAGTGTGCGGGTCTCAGTCGAGTTGCGGTGGTTCAGATGGTAGCCGGGCCCGGCTAGCTTTGCGGGCAGCGATTCGAGTTTGCCCTCCCTCCCTCCTTCCTTCTTCCTCGTTTCCTAGCATCAGCATGTGTTTTTGTCGTCCTCCCGTCACTCGATACCCTTAGTTTGGTTTTTTTTTTTTTCTCTGTCTCTCCATTTCTTTCCCTTTCCAGGCCGTTCCCCGTCTCCCCTCTCCCTTTGATCCGATCGATCGTCACTAGCTCTTGTTGCTCCTTCTTCCCCTTTCCTTTCGTCCGTCGGAGGAGAAGCCCCTCTTTCGACGGTCGCTTTGCCGAAGCGAACGGACAGGCGAGCTGTACGATGAATCAATCGATCCCGTGGTTAATCCTTCTCAAGACGACAGCGACAGCCACAGCCACAGCGCACGCCCTGGTCTGGTCATTTTTTTTATTCACTCGTCCTTCTTGCCCTCCGCCCCCGCCCCCGCGTCTCCGTCTTTGCCCTCCTTGCTCCCGTCGTCCTCGAGCAAGGCGACGACGACGTAGGATACGAGGACGACGTTGGCGAGCGCCGCTGCCAGCGCGCCTGCGTAGGTCGTGTTGCCTTTCGAGATGAACGTGAATCGAAGGGCGAAAGGAGGAGGGAGGGGGTTGAGAGTGGCGGTGACGAGAAGCACCGCTCCTTCATTTCTTCGTCTAGGCCCTGGACCCGCCCGTGCCGCTCACCGTCAAAGAACCTGTCCACGGAGAGAAAGTAGGACGAGATGGGCACGACGATCATGGCTATGCTGAAGCTTACCAGCTTTGCGAGGACGGAGCTTGTGGAGTCGGCGGCGCACACATGGATGGGGACGGGGACGGGGAGGGCGAGATGGATGCGGCGAATGTCCGTCAGTCAGTCGTTCGTTCGTTCGTCTGACGGCTTGGTTAGCCGGCCCGGTCTGGTCCATCCATCTATCCATCTATCGTCTGCTTGCCCCCCTGCCTGCCTCTCTCTTTCTCGCTCTCGCTCTCTCACCCGGTGGCATCCTTGGCTCCGCCTCCTCTTCTTCTTCCCGGCGTCGTCGGGGCGACTTGAGAAGAGGACATGACGACGACGACGACAAAAGTCGGATCGAGGAGGACTGGCGACGCCGTATGTCGTCGGCTTGCTGGCTGACGCGCGACGCGGGGACGATCCGAGTCCGCTTACGGCCGTAAGAGCCGAGCCGTGATCGTAACGCAATGGTCGACCATCGTCCGGACGATCAGAAAGATCAGACGACCAGCCGTCGTACAGTGCGGCTGGGAATGAGAGACGAGGGAGGTACTTAACCGAGGACTACGACGGGCCAAGCTCCTCCATCTCCTCGTCAACGTCTTGCATCCCTCCACCTGCCGTCAGGGGCCCCGCGCTCGCTCTTTGCACCTCCACCTCCTTTTGTGTGCGCCCTCCATGCCTGCACCATACCCCACCCCGCTCGCCGGTACGCCTTGGGAGGGCCAGCCTGCTCTTCCGACGCAAGTCTCTGCTGATGGGTGCGCCGGTCGTCATCTTTCCCGTCCTCTGTCTCGCCTCGCCAAGGATCACGACCGGAGATCCGAGTTGGGCCCTCTGCCCCAGCCCGCGCTGACGCCCTCTTTCGCCATCTGCACAGGAAGAGTCTGGTCAATCCCGGCGCTGGTGACGGCATGCTGAGTCGTGCGTACAACACGTTCCAACCACCGATCGACAACTCGAACAACGGCTTCGACATACACAGTGAGTCGACGTCGCGCCCTGGCCGCCCCTTTGAAGGCGTCGCTGAGGTACCTATATGCAGGCAGGCGCTGAGCGGAGTGTGCCCGGGGCGGTGATTCGTGTCGTGCAGTCTACCACTTCCAGAACTCGCCCGACCAGGTCCAGCACGCCAAAGACCTTTACGAGCGCATCCGCCGCGAGTTCCCCGAACTGAGGTGAGCTATCCTCCGCCGCCGGACGATTCGTGGACGCAGGACCCACTCCGCTTTCATCGAAACCTATCTCACGACGCCGCGCACCCAGGATTTACAAATTCTGGGACAAGCCCGTGGGCCCGCATCCGGTGGCCATGTTCGAGGTCAACCTCTTCACACCCGCCCAGTTTGGCGCTTTTGTTCCCTTCCTCGTCGGACAGCGAGGGCCGTTAAGCGTGCTCATCCATCCGAATACGAACGACCCCATTGGTGATCGTGGGTTCCTCTCTCTCTTTCTTTCTCCGCCCTGTATGCCAAAGCTGGACTGACACAAATGTAAATGGCGATCGCGGTGTCCACCCCCGCACAGATACCGAGCGGGCGACATGGATGGGCGAGAGGATCCCGCTGGACGTTGAGATGGTGAGAGCGGCCCCCCGTCGGGTGCTCGCGCTCGCGTATGGGCAGGCCGAGCAAAACGATCTGACAAGAACGTGCCTTCTTTTTTTTTTTTTTTTTTTTTTTTTTTTTTTTTTTTTTTTTTTTTTTTTTTTTT
>JAMDHV010000205.1:0-18707 GCA_029717575.1 Peribolospora kevripleyi
TTGCTCAAGACCAAACAGTTCCTGAGCGTTGATGACAAGAGGGACGTGTACCGCCTGCTGCCATGTAGCCTCATTTAATGTGGCGAATGTACCGGAGGTTATCTTGTCGATAATCTTGAAAATGTGAACCCAGATGGACCTCTGTGATTGAATAATTAAATCACCCGGCGGATCCCTCCGGTCTGCTCTAGGGTCGCCTCGGGCGAGTGATCCTGCGACCGCATTGAAATGATTGCGTTGCCGTTGTGTTTCAAGGCTAGCTCTCAAGTCATTGGCATGACGCCCCTAGACCGTGAGAGAATGGGCGACCAAGACAGAAGTAGTAAGTAATGGGCACTGACGAGTCAGAGAAAGCATGAGATGGATAGCGAACGCTGCATACATCGAACATGTATTGGGGTATTTTGCGGTCGATGTCCACGAGCTTCCTGGCCAGGCCGTGCATCGACGTCGAAGGATGTATGCCGTTGATGTCGACCTCATTTGGCGACATCTCCACGACATTCCTCGCGTTGATCCAGGCATTATAATCTTCCAGTTTAGACGCGGCGCTGTGAATGCGAGAAAAAAAAAAAAAAAGCATGCGCAGGTAAGTAGTCCCAGGCGAGACTGGGAGGGAAAGGGTGACAATAGAGCTGATAAGAGCCCAGGGAGCGGTTCACTTGGTTGCCTTGAGGAACGAATTCACCGAGTGGGACGAGGTAGGTCGGGTTAAAATAAGCGCGAAAGATCAGAAGGGTCGGTGAGAAGCGGAGGAACGAAAAGAGAGAAAGATTTAGGCAAACAATAGAAGAGAGAGGTGGTGAGAAGAGGGAAGAAAGGATCTCGCCGGCCCACATCGTCAGACCATTTTATAGGACCATCGATGGGCTCGACCGCCCGGTCGACACAACAAAACAACTGGGGAAGCTTGCTGGTCGTTCGGGCCTTGATTATAGACCTTATTTTGTCCACTGTCATCGGCATCAACGTCGTTTTCGACTTGCGAGAGAATGAACGAGGCTCGGTGCCTGATCGGGAGGGAGAGAAGGATGGAATGGCAGGCAGATGTCGACGTCGTGGGTAGCAGAGGAAGGAGGCCGGGTCGAATGAAAGCGCTTCGGTTTTATACGTCTGCGCTGGTCCGAGTGCAATTGTAAGCGTCCACCGTTCGCACTCGCGACTGCGTACCAAGACGAGACAAAGACCTGTCTGAGACGGTCTTGATCATCTTTGCCTTTGTCTTTGTCACGTCGCCTTCTGCGTGCCTTTATCGGTAGGGTCCGTCATTTAGCGGACTGCGGCGGAGTCCAGTAGATAAGACGGCGAAGGCGCAAAGGGGGCTCGACACTGTATTCGATTCGAACATGGAGCATGCCCGAGCTTGCGTTTCGTCCTGTCGTCCTGATCCCATGTGTCGGCTGTTTCGAAATAACGGTGGCCGTGATGAGGGTTAGGAGAAAGGGAAATCAGAAGCGAGTGGGTACTGACTGGATGGACGAGAAGACGATGATGCTGCAGCCTGCTTACGGGATGCGGGAAGGAGGCGCTGTGGTGAGACAAGAGCGGAGGAGAGGATCGTATCCAGCGAGGGTCGAGTGGCGGTGCAACCCAGGTCTCTCTCTCTCAGAAGAAAAGAAAGACGGGCATGTGGACCCGTATAGAAGGAAGGAAGCAAGCGCGAACCCGATCGGCCGGTGCGTGTGCGCCGCTTTTCGGTCGACTCGACTGTCTTCGGCTGATGACGTTGGCGAGCGGACGGCGGTTGTCTGGTCTGGAAGGACTCGTGCCATACGACGTCGTCTGATCTCGTCGGGCGTAGATAAAGTTAGAATGCGCTCTACGTAGTTGACATGTCGAGCGATTGCCCGTGGAGCGGCGGGGGCGAAGGACGACAACGGGCCGGACGAGAGAAGGGCGGTGGTGGTGCGTGGACGAGCGCCGGTCTTGTCTGTGGCCCACGGTCCGTCTCGACGGGCGATGGCGGTTGGGGTTGGGATTAAAAGAAAGAGAAGAGCCGAGGCGAGGCGAGGGAGGGGCGCGCAAGATGGTGTATGCGTGTATTGTATGTAACTCTACTGTACGGGCAGCGCCCGGCTCCGCGTAGCTAGCTAGTGGACCGAGGGCATCGAAAGGGATGGTTAGTAGGGATGACGAGGAACTGGTTGGGTGATGGCAGTCGAAGGGGCGAATTTGCCGCGATACGCCGGTTGGCTCGACGATATCGACGTGGGAGGGAGGGAGGGAGGGGGACGGAGAGGAGAGGAGAGGATGGTTCCGTGAACGGGAGGAAAGAAGGCAGCGGGGAGCGGAAGGGAAATAAAAAGTGGAGGTGGCTGTGACGGCGACGGCGAGGACGCCGCGTCGATGACGATGACGACGACCCCGAGCGAGCGAGCGAGGCGGCCAAGGCGACCGACGAACGGCGAGCGCGAAGCGAAGCGAAAGCAAACGCCGTCGATTCGTCAAGTCGAGTCGAGTCGAGTCGAGTCCCGAGCCGAGTCGAGTTGAGTCGAGTCGACCGGAGCCGAGCAGAGTCCGACTCGGTCGAGCCTATCGGACGAAATCGCCCGGACGGGGCTCGGCCTGCTGTCCCGTCAGCCGTCGGTACCTTCCTTGTACACGCCCGCCCTCGGCTCCGACAGACCGTCCGTCCGTCCATTCTTTCCATATTCGCTCGGTTGGGTATCCATCGCATCGCAAGCCAAGGCGAGCGGAGCGCTCTTGCTCGCCATAGCCGCCCGCGAGGGGTTTATGCCGTGGAGAATGTAAGTATGTACGAGACACTGCTCTGCGGGCTCGAACTGGAATCTGGATAGAGAACGTGCGCGATACAAAGGAAAGGAGAGGAGAGGACGAAGAGAAGAGAAGAGGGCGTAGGCAGACACTCGAGCGTCTGTCTGTCTGTCACCCCGGTGCGAGTCTCGGGAGACGATATCAAGGTCGAGGAAGAAGAGCAAATAAAAACAAAAGAGCAAGCCGGCGCGGGGCGGGGCGGTGGGCTAGGCGGCCGTTGGCCCGGAGCCTGGCGGACGCTTGTCGGCTCTGCTCTTGGGTGAACGTGGCCTGGCCTCGCTTCAATTCGCATCCATCTGCCCCGGACGGGACCGGACGGCGGGATGAAGGGAAGGATATAAGTCTCCGCCCGACGGCGGATCGTTGGAAAGATGGGGTGATTACGTGACGTTCGTTTCGTCCGCGGTTCAAGGCCCAACCAAGCCCAGCCTACGCGACGCTCCTCTTCTCGTTTCCAGTGCTCGCACCGCAACGCAGCGCAACGACGCGACCCGACCTCGCTCCATCCACCCGCCCTGTCTTGTCCGTCTATGTCTGATGTCTGCCCGCCCGGCGCACAACGACATGTTGCATCAGCGTCGGTGGCGAAACCTTGATCGATCGCGCGCCAATCTCTCCATCATCTCCCGATCACCGGGCGGCGGCGGAGTGAGATCAGGCGGCGAGATGCGGCGGCGAGATGAAGTGGGCGCGTGGGCGGACGCGCGGTCTGTGCATGTGGCACGCACGTTCGTGGGCACCGACGACCACGACCGTCGTGGACGGAAGGACGGACGACGACGATGGGCGGTGCTGCAGTCTTGGAGACTGGAACGGGCCAGAATACGGTGCGGCGTAGTAGTACGATAGGCGCAGACACGCGCATGGATGGACCGGAGCATGTTGGACGAGGACGAGGACGACGATCACACTTCTTGCATCTGTCTGTCTACATACGGTATAGGTACAGCGCCCGTTCCGGAGCGGCGAAAGAGCGGGCCGGCGACGGCGGGGAGGACAGCGAGGACAGCGGCGACGGTGCGAAGCTAACTAGCGAGATGGTCGCAATGATTGTCGCTAGTGGACGAAGCGAAGCGAAGGCGCCGACCGGGTCCGCTCGCTGGCACCAGCAGCAGCAAAGTTACATCGACCCAGCCACTCGACTTATTTTTGGGCTAGCCTCTTAGTCCGCGTACGTCCATCCGCATGAACGCATTGCGACGCCTCGTCGCGTCCCCGTTTGCTACTACAGTAACTGTACTATGTACTACCACCACTACCACCATTGCATGTATGCAAGGCGACTGCGGCCCCGTAGGATTTTGGTTAGCGGGCCCGTCACGGCGGCCCGACGCTAACGAAGCCTCTTCTCGCCTGTCCTGCCACCTTGTCGACCTTTTCTTGCCCTGTGCCGTCGCCCATCTCCTTCCGCGCCACCGTCTCCTTCCGCGCCACCGAGCCCTGCAGCGGCGTTTGCAAGGCGAGCTCGGATCAACACGTCTGTCTAGTCTGTCGCAGTCGCTCCAAGCTCGGCGACCGAGCACTCCAGGGGCTCCTGCTGCTGCTGCTGCTGCGTGCCTCGGCCCCGCGGGCGTGTCTGTGCCTCTCCGTGCGAGCGCGCATGAGATGGAGGACTGCTCGCCGTCGCTCGTCGCTCGTCGTTGGTGCGACCGGGCCGGCTCGAGCTGGAGGAGCTGGCGTTGGCGTTGGATGGCGCTCGCCTCGCTCGCTCCCTCTTCTTCCTCTCGCTCCGTCCGTCGTCCGTCCCGGGCAGTGTGATGTGTCGTCGTCGTCCATTTAGACGCGCTCGCGCTTGCTGCCGCCCGTATACGCGCTCGCTCGCCCGCGACCCTGAACAAGTAAAGTAACCGCCGACGCGCTCGATCGTCGTCGTCTTAGTCGGTCGCCGCCCTCGCTGCACAGCATCGCCCCGCCGCCCCACCTCGCTTTCCCCGAACACTCGTGGGTCGCACTCGACTCGGCGCCTCCGCAGCCGCCGTCCTGTCACCGGACGGCTTGTCGCGAGGCAGACTAGCACGAGACAAGACGCGACACGGCGGACTCGGTCCAGTTTATCGCTGCACGGTCCGTCATGCCCTCCGTCGCCGTCTCGCTCGTCCCGTCTCGTCCCGGACGGCTTGCCTCGCTCGACCCGAGACGGACGTGGCGGCGCTCGCTCGCTCGTCGCTTGGTGGGACGGACGGACGTCGGTCCAGTCCGACTGGCGATGACCGACTGGCGGGGCGATGTGGGGTACACCGGACGGACGGACGACGGACTGGCCGGCGGCCTGGCCTTGGTCTGGCCTTGCCTTGCCTCGCCTGGCTGGCTAACTGGCTAACCCGATGAACTGGCCGACCGGACATGCAGCACACTCACTAACTCGCCCTCGCCCTCGCCCTCGCCCAGGACGGACACGCTGACCCCCGCTTGACTCGACGGCCGGCTAGCGCCGCCTCACCGCGTCAATGCCTTGCCATCGTCCTCTTAACCGTCTCCACCTCACGCACAGCCTTCTCTTCCTCTCCACCACCCCTCCTCCGACCTCCCTCTCCCTCTCACCCCGCCCCTCCCCTCTTCCCTCTCCCTCCTCTTCCTTCTCCTTCTCCCGCTTTTCTTTTTCTTTCCTCCCCCTCTCGCGCGCGCCAGCGACGCCCGCTCCTCTTTCTTCTCCTTCCCCTTTTCCCCACCGCCCTTTCCTGCGCATCCTCCTCTGTCTAGGGTGAGTGAGTGAGTGAGTGAGTGAGTGAGTGAGTGAGTGAGTGAGTGAGTGAGTGAGTGTCGCCGTTTCTTCGTCTCCGTCTCCGTCCACGTCGCCTTACTCGGCCGGCGAATCGCCCTGGGCCATGCAAGCAATGCACCCGCCGATGTCGTGTGCGAGGTACTGCGGGCGATGCTACCCGAAGCCAGCGTCGCGGAAGGGCCGAGAGCGAGCGAGCGAGCGAGCGAGAGACAGACAGACGGACAGAGCGAGCTGGTTGGCCGGCTCGCCCGGCGTTGGACTACTCGGGCGTGGCTTGGCTTGGCCGATGACGACGAGGACGAGGAGGACGCCGAGGACGGTGATAACGGAGACGGACGGACGACGACGGATAGTGATGCTGACCGACGTCCATCTTTCCCCACCGTCGACCAGCCTCGTACGCTTGAGCGCCAGCTCGTGTTCAGGTCTCCTCTCGCCCTCGCCCTCGCCCTCCCCTCTCCGGCCGCCTTGAGCTTGACCGTCTCGCTCGGCGCCCGCCCTCCTCCCACCGCCCCCTCCCAGCACCACCACCCACACCCCTCACCTCCCACACACGTCCTCGGCCGTTCGCTCGCTTCGCCTCGCCTCGCCTCGCCAGGCCAAGCTGATCGCTGGACGTCGACCCCCACCCCTTCTCGCACTCGGACGGTCTCGCTCGCAGTGTCGCGTCCCTCTCCCTCCTTCTGTAATACTCGAACGGTACACCTGCCGGGTTCCTTTTCGCCATCCTAGCTCGCCTCTCATCGACACACCTCGCATCGAAGAACAGCCGATAGCCCCGCCCCGTCTAAGGCCCGCTTTTATTCGAGAGCCAACCATCGCACCTATACAATCTATCCCAGCTATCGCCTCGAGACGCCCTCCGTTCGGCGCGCCCAGCGCATTTGTCGACCATTCGCCTTCTCTTGCGCTCACCATGACTTCCGTCGCTGCTTCCACTCCCACCTCCTTCACCCCCGCCTCTGGGTTCGAGTATAAGACGCCGGACCCGCGCATTTGCGACCCGTCCGACGACCCCTTCTTCGGTCTCCGTGCCGACTTTGACGTGTCCGACCTCAACCTCCTCGTCCACGCCGCTCCCATCGGCCTCTCCGCAGGCGGTGTCGGCCTGTCTGATTCCACCGCCTGTTCTGCTGCCGACGCCTGGCTCCCCACGCCTGTCGCCCTGGACCTTGTTCTCGGCCCAAACCCCTCCGACGACGCGCTTATCTCTACCGTTTTTAAACCCGCCCTCGACGCTGTCGGCCCCGCCAGCCCGGCGAGCGACAGCGGCGCCTCCCAGTCTTTCGACGTCTCCAGAGAGGTCTCCGTCGCCGCCTCCTCTGCCCTCGCCATGTCTCCCGAGACTCCACTGCGCAAGAGCCCCCGCAAGGTGCTCCGCTTCACTCCGTTCCACGAGGACGCCCTCCTCACCCTCAAGAGCCTAGACCGCGACTTTCCCGACGACGCCGCTGGCGAGCCCGGAGCCAAGTCGTCTGCCGGCCGCAACCAGTCCGGCGTAGGCCCCGTACGGACGAGGTCCGCGGCGGTGGCCGCTGCCGGCGGCGGCAGCGGTAGCACCAGCGGAGCCTCCGCTCCGTCTGGCTACCAGGCACGCACTCGCCCGTCTGGCTCGAGCAGGCCCGGCAGCGGTAACGCCTCGGGTGCCGGTAGCGGCTCTGGCTCTGGCTCTGGCTCTGGCTCTGGCTCTGGCTCTGGCTCCCGCTCTGGAGGCTCTGCCGGCGGGAGGGCCGACGACGATCGTGACCGCGACGACAAGGACAAGCAGAGGCCCGAGAGGAGGAGCAATAACGCCGAGAAGAGGGCCAACCACAACGCGATCGAGAGGGCCAGGAGGGAGAGCCTCAACACTCGGTTCCATGTTCGTATCGTCCCGCTCCACTGTCGTCTTTCCTTCGGCTGGCTGGCAAGCTGAGCATGGTTTTCAAACCCCCCCGCGCTTAACGCTCGCCGTCTCCTTTTCTGCACCCACAGGCTCTCGCTAAAGCTCTCCCCGGCCTGCATGACATCCGACGCCCCTCCAAGTCGGTCATCGTCAACAAGTCGCTCGAGTTCATCAGGGCCGCCTATGCCCGCGACATCGCTTACAACATGCTCCAAAACGCCCTACGCCGCGAGTTGGACGACATGATTGCCGAGGTCAACCTGTACCGCCGCGAGCGTGGCGCCGACGACTACGTCCGCCGTATCCGCCTCCCCGACGAGGCTGGCGGCGAGGGCACCATCCCACCCTGGGTGCCTGAACCGCCCGCCGGCTTCGACCCCGCCTCGGTCCTCGTCTCCGGCGGGCCCATGCCGTCGGCCGTGTTCGGCGGCGTCGACCCCTTTGGCACCGGTCGCTCCCCAGCCGGCGCCGGCCACCCCGGCTTTTTCGACTTTGGCGCCGTCGATCAGGACGACGCGGACGATGCCGACGACAGCTTCGAGATGGACTCGGAAGTGCCCGGGACGAGCGCTCAGCGGGCCATCGTTCACGGCCTCCCTGGCAACCTGTCCGCCTTTCCCACCTCTTCCATCGTCTCGGGCCTAGGCCTCTCCGCCCAAGGCCACCAGCAGCACCAGCACCAGCATCATCACGCCAGCCTGCTCTCCGCGGCAAACCCGTTCGCGTCGCCTCAGTCTCTGCAGACGCCTCTGCAGACGCCTCTCATGACCGGTACGTCCATCCTCGGCGCACATGGCCACCTCTCCGTCTCGTCGAGCCCGGGCGCCGGGAGCGGTCAGTACGCACTCTCGTCGAGCCCGGCGCCGATCGACCCGCTCCAACAGACGCAGACGCCGATGCCCTTTTCCGTCGGCTCGGCCAGTGTGACGTATCCGCACTACCTGCCCGTGTCGCCGCACGGCGCCTATAGCGTTGCCGCCCACCATCACCAGCAGCAGCAGCAGGTCCAACAACGACCAACGAGCTCGCGGCAGTCGAGTCAGCAGAACGTCAGCTTCACTTACCAGGACCTCCTCGACGCCGGCCTCGGAGGTGGCGTTTAATCCTAGAACGTCGGTCCACCAGTGCCCTCCCCCCCCGTCCTACACCCTCGGCCCTTTTTTTTTTTTTGTCTTTCTCACCCGTCCGGTTCCTGGGCGCTCTTTGAAGAAGACATCTTCCCTCGCATACCTGGTCGTTCTCTCTCACCGTCCGATTCCCATCCTATTCCCATTTCCTTGTATTCCAATCACCCCGACCCGCTCTCGCTCACGACGTCGTGTGGATACCCTACCCTTTTCCTTCCCCCTGAAAGCGTCGTTCCGCCTTTGTCCTCACTTTGGTCTTCCTTTGCGTCTCCCCCCCCCCCTCTTTCTGCCTTCTTGTGGATATCTTTTGGCCTCTGGATGGCTCTGTTCCCGTTTCTCTTCCCGGCCCGGCCTTCCCTTTCATTCGGTCTTCTTTTTTTTTCATTTCCGCCCTTCGTCTCCTTCTCCTTCTCCCTCTTTCCTGTCTCGCTAGGCTGGCCCATGCTCTTTCTTTCCAGCCCGCGCTCAAGTTCAAGTCGATGATGTCTGTCGTCTCTGTATCTCTCTCCTCTCTCTCTTCCCTCCGCCTTTTCCTTGCGCCCCGTCCGGCCGTTGCCCTCCCTGCCCTTGCCGTGTAGTTCGTTCGCTTATCGTTTGCTCGTCCAAGGGCGCTGAAAGGAATCGGATCGAATCGAATCGAAATCTACGGCGGCGATGTCCGGCTTGTCCAGTTTGTCCGACGACGTCGAGCCGAAGCGTCCCAATGGTCCGTCGTCGTCCGTCCGTCTTGTGATCTGCGATCAGCTGAGAGGAGCCGAAGGAAGGTGCCGTGCAGCTTGCTTTCAATTCCTTCCTTCCTTCTTTCTCCCCGCTCGCTCCCACGTCAGCTGCTCGCCCGACTAACCTCGACGAACGAACGAACGAACGCTGGACAGCTCGATCGATGCTCCTTCCCTCCTCCGCTCGTCTCACACGCCCTTCCCTCGCCCGTGTCTTCTTCCCTTCGCGTGTCGCTTCCCCGTACACCACCGCCTCCATCCACAATCTTGTCCTCCGTCGCCCCACCACCACTACCACTACCACTACCCCCACCGCCGACTTCGCCCGCTCCACCGACACAGCAAAGGTGCGCTCGCTCGCTCCCTTGACTCGTCTTTGTCTTTGACCGGGAGCCGCCGTCGGATGCCGCATGTCGCGCGTCCCTTGCCTTGCTTGTCCTGGACATTGCTCATCGCCGCCCTCGTCGCCCTCTTCGCCTTCCTCGCCTCCCACCCTCCTTCCCTCGTCACTCAGCTCCGTCCCCTTTCTCATCTAGGAACACGCTCGACGACCACCGCACGCCGCTTCTCCTCCCTCGCCGCCATGTCCGCCCCCGCCCCCGCCCCCACGTCTTCCCACGTTCCCTCAGATGCAAGTTCAGATGGAAAGGACGACCCCTTCCGCCTTCCAAAGCATGTCAGGCCGGTACACTATGATTTGACGGTCAAGACGGATTTGGAGAACCTTAAGTATGATGGGTTTGTTGAGATTGAGTGAGTGGGCGAGCGTCTTTCCTCGGTCTCCGCACCGTCTCATGCCGCCCGCTCCACCGTCTCACGCCGCCGTGCATCGATCGTGTGTGTCGTCGTGGTCGCCGGTCGCCGCTTCGTTCAGCATCGACATCCTCCAGCCCACCTCGACGATCGTCCTCAACGCCGCCTCGCCGCTCCGCGTGACGGCCGCAAGGGTGTCCAGCACGGCGCTCAAGACGGACCAGACGATGAACGTCGAGGTCGTGTCGGATAAACAGCGCGAGCGCGTCTCTCTGTCTTTACCCCCTGGTACGCTCCTTCACGCTGGCTCCAAGGCCAAGGTGTGGGCGTCGTACGAGGCCGAGCTGACCAAGGATATCATGGGTGAGTGATGAGTGGGCGCACAGGACTGGACGGCCGGGCAGGGTGTTGGGTGTAAGAGAGCGCGGCGCCAGCCTTTATTCTTCTCCTTTCCCCCGCGCCCTTCCGCAGGCTATTACCGGTCGACGTGGGAGCACGAGAACAAGAAAGGGTGGATGGCCATCACCCAGTTTGAGCCCACCGCTGCCCGGCGCGCGTTCCCTTGCTGGGACGAGCCGGAGCTCAAGGCCACCTTTGACATTACCATGATACACAAGAAGGTCAGTCCCCCCGCATTCTTCCCGCCCCGTCAGCGCCCACGTTGAAGCTCCATCCTCTTCCCTCCTTCCCCTCTTTCTCGCCACCAGGACACCGTGGCCCTGTCCAACACGCCCGCCGTATCCTCAGCCCCGCTGTCCACCGCTCAAGGTCAGAGCTTGCTCAAGACCGAGGGCAAGACCGAAGGCAAGACCGAGGAGAAGGGCACCGCGGACGACTCGGATTGGGTCGTGACAAAGTATGAGCGTACGCCCAAGATGAGCACCTACCTTGTTGCTTATGCCAATGGTAAGTTTGCTATGAATGAAGGACTGGTGGGGTGGCCTGGGACGCTGATTCGCTTTCTCCCTTTGTCCTCCTCCTTCTCCCCTCAGGCCCGTTCAAGCATCTCGAAAGCTCGTTTACCAGCCCGCTCACCGGCAAGCAGGTGCCGATTCGCTTTTACGGTGAGTCCACCCCCCTTTTCGTCGTCGTCGCCCGTTCCGCACTCATCCCCGTCCGGCCCGCTCGCAGCCACGCCCGAGTACATCCACCAGGGCCACTTCGCCCTCGAGGTTACTGCAAAGATCATGCCGGTGCTCGAAAAGATCTTTGACATTCCTTACCCGCTCGCCAAGCTCGATACGCTCGTCGCGTCCGACTTTGACGCCGGCGCGATGGAGAACTGGGGCCTCATCACTGGTCGAGCCTCCATCTACCTCTACGACCCTGAAAAGTCCGGCTTGGCGGCCAAGAAGGCGACCGCTGGCGTGCAGTCTCACGAGTGCAGCCACATGTGGTTCGGTGAGTGCTTTTTTTGTCATTCGGCACCGGCCCCGCCTGACGTGCCGCGCTGTCCTTTCTTGAAAAAAAAGGCAATATCGTCACCATGAATTGGTGGGAGCAGTTGTGGCTCAACGAAAGGTGAGACGACGCGGTCCGATCGTCGTCTTTGCCGTCGTCGCTCACGAATCCGCGTTCCCGCCCTTCTCCAGCTTTGCCACTCTCATGGGCGAGGTGATCGTACTGGACCGGATCTTCCCCGAGTGGAAGTCTTCGTCCGAGTTTATCGTTCACCACCTCGACCGCGCCCTCGACCTTGACTCGAAGCGGAGCAGTCACCCTATCGAGGTGCCTCTTGAGGGCGAGAACGTTGAGGATGCTATCAACCAGGTCTTTGACGCTATCAGCTACAGTCTGTATCCCATCTCTCTCCTCTCTCTGTCGCGAACTACGTGAGCTGACGAACGTCGATGCCGCACGCATCTCTCGCATACAGGCAAGGGCGCGTCGGTGCTGCGCATGCTCAGCAACCAGCTCGGCCAGGAGACCTTCCTGAAGGGCGTCAGCATCTACCTCAAGAAGCACCTCTACGGTAACGCCGTGTCCACCGACCTCTGGAACGGCATTTCCGAGGCGAGCGGGCTCGACGTTGCCAAGATTATGAAGAACTGGACGCTCAAGGTGAGTTCCCCCTGGCGCGATCCTAACCATCGATGGGAGATCTCATCAGCCCTCCGTCTCCTTTGATCGCAGGTTGGTTTCCCCGTCGTGACGGTCACGGAGGAGGAGGACGGCCTGCGCATCCGTCAGAATCGGTTCCTTAGCACCGGCGATCTCAGGCCGGAAGAGAATACCACGCTCTGGTACGTCCCTCTCGAGCTCAAGACCGTTGGGCCCAACGGCCCGGTCGTCCAACACGATGCCGTCCTGGACGAGGAGCGGGAAAAGTTCCTGCCGCTCCCCAACGCCAAGCAGGCCACCTTTAAGCTCAACGCGGAGACGACGGGCGTGTATCGCGTGGCCTACACGCCCGAGCGCCTCTCCAAGCTGGGCGAAGAGGCGGCCAAGCCGGACTCTGCGTTCACCGTCGACGACCGTCTCGGCCTCGTCTCCGATGCCGTGACGCTCGCCCAGAGCGGCTACTCCAAGACTAGCGGCGCGCTCAACCTGATCGACAAGCTCAAGGGCGACGACGCCTATTTGGTGAAGAGCGCCATCAGCGGTCACATGGCCTCGCTCGTCAGCGTCTGGTGGGAGCAGCCCGACGAAGGTGAGTGACCCCGCCGTTTCGAGCCCAAGCCGAACGAATCGATCGATCGATCGATCGGAGCTGTCGACTGAAAAACGCTTTCGGCTCCGCCGCCCGTGAACCGTAGTCCGATCCTCCATCAACGCCTTCCGCCGGGACATCTTCGGACCGCTCGCTGAAAAGCTCGGCTTCGACGTCGGAAAGGATGATGACGCGGAGCTCCGTCAGCTTCGCTCCGCCACCATCGCCGCCGCAGCCGCCGCGGGCCACGAGCCGTGAGTAAGGAATCTGGTCGGTTATGGGACCTCTTTATCCGGCGACGCTTTCGGCTGCCGCCGCGTCACTCACGTCGGCTTCCCTCCTGTCCTTCGGTCACACAGGACCCTTCGCGAGATTCAGAGGCGGTTCAAGTTGTTTATGGAAGGGGACCAGTCGGCGGTGCCGGGTGACCTTCTCAGGTGCGCGTCCCACATCCTCTTCCCGCCTTCTATCCGTCCGTCTTTTAAACCCGGTCGCTGAAATTTGTCGGACCCCTACTCCAGGACCATCTTTGTCGAGTCTGCCAAGCACGGCGGCGAGAAGGAGTACGTCTTCCTCCTCTCCGTGATCGGCAAGCCTGCGACGCAGCAGCAGAAGGTCCTTGCCATGCTGGCGCTCGGATGGACGCAGGATGAGGCGCTCATCGGTGGGTACGAGCGAGGGAAATGAAGTGAAACGAGGCCAGTTGTCTTGTCCCCGCTGACCGAATGTAGTCGTGTCGTTTGGACAGAGCGGACGCTCAAGTACACCTTTAGCGACGAGGTCAAGGAGCAAGACTTGATGTACTTCTTCGCCTCGCTCGCCGCCAAGTGAGCACGCTGGACGTTGTGCTTTTTTTTTTTCGAAAGTTCAGACAGCTGACGGACCGCCGCCTCGCCATTCTCCGCAGCCCTCTCTCCCGTCGCAAGATCTGGCAGCTGACAAAGGATCACTACGAGGATGTGAGTCTTGTCCGCGGCTCTCGTCGAGCGGGACTCGCTCATGACCGACTCGCTTCCCTTGCACATCATCATCGACAGCTCTCGAAACGGGTGACGAACAACTCCTCCCTCGGTCGCCTCGTCCGGTACTCCTTCTCCTCCTTCACGAGCGACGAAGACCTGAAAGACGTCGAGACGTTCTTCAAGGACAAGGACACGAGAAAGATCAAGCAAGGCCTCGAGGAAGGCATCGACGCGGTGAAGACGAACAAGGCTTGGCTCCAGCGCGACGCGGAGGACGTTGAGCAGTGGCTTAGGGCTCATCACTATCTCAAGTGAGACCGTGGACGTCCACGTCACGGCTGGACGGCTGGCTGGCTGTAGCGGGAAGGCCAGGTCTGTAGGTAGTAGACAACGTGACTCGACCGAATGGGAAAGACTCGAAAGTGTCCATACATACGGCCTAAGGTGACGGAAGAAGGACGGACATGGTCGAGCGCTCGATTGACGCCTGTTCCGACCGGCAGTGAACGACGGTGGCCATCGGTGATGGTCTCCCGAAAGCGAGCCCCTCTGCGAGGCCCTGCGAGATGTCGGTGAAAGGAAGATTCGGTAGTGCTCGCGGCAGAGGGGGATGGTCCGTGTGGCTGAACGTGAATGCGAAGTGTGACGGCCGAATGGCGGGTTCTGCTGCGAGAAGACTTCCCCCGACCATGGTGGTGGATCTGTCTAGACAGTACGATGACGGTCCCGACCGACGCTGGCCCGTGCGCAGCGAAAAAAAAAACCGCATGGGAACTGCGGCGGCGCTCGCACGGGCCACATGTAGCTGCGGCAGATGCTGCAGGCTCTACGAGCGCGAACTTCGCTTCTTGTGTTGGCCTGCCTCGTCGTCGTCGTCGTCGTCGTCGCCAGACATGATGAGCGTGGACGCTCCAGAGTCGAAGGGCGTCGCTCGCCTTCGGGCCTGGTTTGCCTCCCGCGGGGGCTGGGTTCATCCGTCCGTACGCTTTCATCGCCGTGAGTCCAGCCAGCGGGCAGTGCAGTCCGCGCCGGTGGGACGAAGAGGGTGAGCTAAAAGTGAACGAGCGTGCGGCGGCCGACCTTGTCTCCCTCGTCTCGTCTGCACGCTTCGCCTCGCCTCATCCTTGCAGACCGCGAATACGGTCTCGCCGCATTTTCGACGAGCCCCATCCCCGCATCCTCTCCCCTCGTCGTCTTGCCCACCTCTTTGGCCATCACGCCGCCGTCGTCCAAGCACGCTCTCGACGCCCTCTTTCCAGAGTCCCGCGGCTCGGGCCCGAGTACGGAGGTCTTGGACGATCGGGTGGCCGTGGTGACCTATGCGGCTTTGCATGACGTTGTCCTTGGCATCTGGGTGGATGGGGGTGAAGGAGAGGACGGGGAAAGAGTCGACGAGGACGGGCGGGATTACAAGAGGCCAAGGTAGATAAACCGGACGGATGGGATCCTTAGACGTTCTTCCCCGTCGACACACACTGACATGTGTGTTTCCCCCCTCCGCCAGACTCGATGGCGCTGCTCCCTTCTCCCCGCTCTCACACCACCCCTACACCTCCCTCTTGCCCAGCACGCACTACACCGCCATCCACTTTACTCGCGACGAGTTGGATCTCCTCCGTGGTACGAACCTGCATGGCGCGACGATAAGCCGACGGGAGCAGATGGAGGAGGAGTGGGCGGGTGCGCGAAAGTGGTTGGAGGCGAGGGCGGCGACGGAGGAGCAAAAAGGTTGGGTGGGCGGGAGGGGAGATGGCGAGGGCGACGGCTTCGGCTTCACGCTGGAGGCGTACATGAGAGCGAGTAGCGCCTTCTCCAGCAGGGCCTTTCCCAGCCGAGTCGTCACTGGCGAGGGGCTGACTGGGGCCAAGGAAGGCGGAGGAGGGGAGGTGGTGCCCGAGGTCATCGTCGGCGGCGTCGAAGCGATGGAGGTGGCATCGGAAGAGTCAGGACGAGACGAACGACAGGGAGACTACCCCGTGCTGCTTCCCGTGCTCGATATCCTCAATCACCGGAGGGGCGAGAAGGTGTCTTGGGTGCACGGCCCGCTCACGCGCCCGGTCGTGGACGCCGTCGGGGACGTACGTCCTCCTTCCGACGACGATCCCACCGAGGCTACTGCTCCCTCCTCTGGGGCGACAGCCGTCACGCTCATCTCCCACGCCGCCCATACGATACGAGGATCGCAGCTGTACAACAACTATGGGCTGAAGAGCAACGAAGAGCTGTTGCTGGGGTATGGGTTCGTCCTCGATCCCAACCCGGACGACTGGGTGGTCTTACGACTCGGTTCGATGGAGGAGGAGAAGAAGGAAAAGGGGGGCGAGGAGGTGAGCGGCGGGCCGTCGTCCCGTGGGGCGCTATTTTCCGCCCTCGGCCTCCGGGCGGGAAGGCGACACTTCCTGAGGCGTGACGCGGAGCCTCCGACGCTGCTGCTGTGCGAGCTCCGGCTGATGCTCGCCTCGGCCGTCGAGCGAACGGCCTTTCTCCGTCGTGCCGATCGGGAGCCCTGGAGGCGGGGTTCGGATGGGGCGGCGGAGAAGCTGAGCGCGGGGGACTTGAAGGTGGTTTGGGAGGAGGGGGAATGGGAGGAAGGAGAGGAGATGCAGCTGGAGGGAAACGTGCTGGAGACGCTGGAAGAGATGCTTGTGGCTAAGCTGGCGGCGGTCGAGGGCGAGGGCGAGGGCGAGGGCGGGGAGGTGAGAGAGGAAGTGACGAGGATGATCGATGTCTACAGGCGAGGTGAGTCTAAAGACTGTTTGTTTTGTCTGTTTTGTCTGTCTGTCTCTCAGTCAGTCAGTCAGTCAGTCTGCTGTCAGTCAGTCTGTCGAGCCGTCCATCGTCCGTCATTGCACGCCGGCGTAGATAAAGTCGATGACCCATCCATTCACTCTCTCTCTCTCTCCTCTCTCCAGGGCAAGCTGATATCCTGCGGGGTGCGTTGAAGTGGACGGAGGCGAAGATGGACGAGTTGATCGAAGAGATGGAGAGGGCGGGGAAGTAGAACGAGACGCGATGGACGCGATGGGGCGCTGTTACGGAGAGTAGAATGGTTGCAATCGCATGCTGAGGTGCCGAGGGGCGCTTGGGTGAGAAGACGATGAGCCATACCATATTGCATATCCTTCCTCCCCGCCCGTCTATCTGTCTGTGTAAGAGGCGACGAGCGGCGGTGGCGGTGTAAAGAATAGAATGTACGAAACGCTGTTTGGCGAGCGGTGAACGTGGTCGATTTGCGATGCTGTTTGTAGCCCTCCCTGGCTTCGTGCGTGAGTTGCTTGGTTGGCCGCCGGCCGCCGAGCACGACGTGGTAGCGAGTGTGGACGAGGTGGTGGACGTCGTGGGTGGGACGAGGAGGGACGGAAGGAGGCACGTATATATATATACATACTGCGCCTGGCCGACGACGACGACGACTGACTGCTGCCCGGTCCGTTCGCCGTCGTCTTTTTTTCCGACTCTGCCCACCTCGTCCGCTTTCTTTCCTTCTTCCCGCCATCATCGTCTTCCTCGCCGACGACCGCCAGCGACGATCGCCCTCCGCCCCTTCTTCCCTCTCCCTCCTCCACCACCACCGTCTCCCGCCCTGCGCGGACCGAGCCGAGGCGGGCCACCGTCGTCTTCCGCATGCCAGAACGAGAACGATCGATCGACCGCTTTTCCGCCTCGCCTCGCTGCCCTGATCTGATCTGATCGCCATCGTCTCGTCGCCGCCGTCGTCGTCACCAAACACCCCGCGCCGTCAACCCGGGAGTCTTTTTTATGGCTCTCTAGTCGGTCATCCTTCCTTCTTCCTTCCTTCGTTTGTCTCCCCGAGCACCTCTCCACCATCCACCCTCCTTTCCGCCTCGCCTCCACTCTCCCTCCGACCGCTCGATCGACCGTCGACGTCCACCTCGACGTCCCACCTCCTTCGCCCAACCCGCCATCCTCCATCCCGTCCAAGCTGAGCTGACAGCTCAGCTGAGCCGAGCTGCGAAGGGTTTCACCACCGACCATGTCCTCGTCACACCATTCGAGCATCCATCCGTCTCCGAAGGCTCGTGCGCCGGCCCCTCCCCCTTTCCCCCTTCCTCCGCCTCTCCCCTCCTCCTCATCCTCCCCCTCTTCTATGGACATCAGCGTTCTCTCTCGACCCACTTCCCCTCCCATACCTCCGCTCACCTCCCGTCCCGTAGCTTCAGACTCAGACCATCCGATGGCCGCTCCCACCGCTCCTTCCGCGTCCGCCGCCCCTGACGCACCCGTCACCGTCGCCAACGGTGAACATCACCCTCCTTCGTCAGCGTCCGCTTCGAATGGAGCTGCTCCTGCCGATCCTCCTCCCAATGGCTCGATCACCGCCAAGGAGAGCAGCAACAACGCCACTCCGACGACCGACAACAAGCCCATGAAGAAGCCTCGCAAACGCCGCTCGCCCTCGCCAGTCCCCGTCCACCAGCGACCGCCGCGTCCGACAGTGCGCTTCGACGTCAAGCTCCCGGCTTCCGGATGGGCCGACGATCCGTCCGTACGGAGCACCTCCGCCTCCTCCTCTGTCGCCGCCTCGTCTCCGGCCAAGTCCGCGTCCGACAACGTCGATTACATCGTCGTCGTGCCAGACATCGTCCGAGCCAGACTCGGCGAAGCCTACGTCGCCGACGCCTTTGTCGCCGCCTCTTCCCCCTCCTCCTCCAAGCGCGCCCGCTCTTCCTCCCCGCCCTTCGCTCCCCGGGCTCACCCACTCACGTCTCATTCCGTTCCGCCTGGCGTGCCTGGTAGGGTGGGGCCTTTCGGCGAGGACATGTCCGACCTCGGCGGTCTAGCGCGGCTCCTGCACGCCTCAGGCGAAGGGTACGGCGGTGGGAAGGGCAAGGGCAAGGGAAAGGAGGCGGAGGCGGACGGGGAGGGCGTGGTGGGCATGGACGTCGACGGAGAGGCGGTCGTGGAACGCAAGAGGAAGCCCGGCCGGCCCAGGAAGAACAGGGACGAGGAGGACATCGGCGAGTACGACACCAGCGACCCGTTCGTCGACGATTCTGAGTGCGTGTCCCTTCGTCATTTTGCCCGTCGTCCCCTGTCGCAAGTTAAACCGACTGCTTTTTTTTTTTTTTTTTTTTTTTTTTTTTTTTTTTTTC
>JAMDHV010000206.1:0-18141 GCA_029717575.1 Peribolospora kevripleyi
AAAAAAAAAAAAAAAAAAAAAAAAAAAAAAAAAAAAAAAAAAAAAAAAAAAAAAAAAAAAAAAAAAAAAAAAAAAAAAAAAAAAAAAAAAAAAAAAAAAAAAAAAAAAAAAAAAAAAAAAAAAAAACGGCGATCAGCAAAGCAAAAAAAAAAAGCACAAGCCCAATCGCGCCCTTCAACCTCTCTCACTACAAACCTATTCATCCGCCCCTCCACAATCCTCCAATCCCACCCCCCCGCACGCCACACTTCAACAAGCTTCTTCAACTTTACAGTATCCGTTCCATAATCCCAACTAGCGCCGGGTAGGAGGGGTTCGGTGGGTAGGTCTGCGTCGTCGAGTTTGCGGTGCAAGAGGTCTAGTCGGGATTGGGGGATGGAGATGGAGAAGGGCTTGGGTGTTTTGTCGACCGTCGTCATGGCTGCGCGGCGATGTGGAGGGGGTGGGAGATAAACAAGGTTGAGCGAGGGACGTCCATCTCTTTATCGGTACGTCTGTCTATCTATCACATGACACTTTTCCCCGGATTGCCATGTGGAAGAGTAGGCACTTTTCTTGGGCTCGGGCCCGATCGACCCCACACGATAGACGACCGGACCGACTTGGAAAGAAAAAGGTCCCGTCCGTACCGATTTCCCGCTCATTCTACATAATCCCAAGAGCGCCCTTCTCGACGCTTGTCCCAATTCGACAAGAAGACCAGACCAGATCAGACACACGGAGTACTCGTACACACACACCCCCAAACCTTCACTCCTCGCCCAATCCCAGCTCGGCCGACGGAGGCGGGTCGGACCGAAACGAGACGCAAACGGCACGCAATGTCCCGGAAGATGTAGTAGTGAAGAAAGTCAAAGTGGGCAAGGAAGGACGAATGGGGGAAGGAGAAGGAGAGGGGGGTCCGCAATGTATGAATGTTCGGGGAAGGAGGGAAGGGTGGACGGCCGCGAGGGGGGCTGATCGGATCAGAACTTGCCGTCGTCGTCATCGTCGATCGGACTGAGCAGCTCCGCCTGCTCGTCGCCGGCCCCTTCGTTCGGATGATGGCCGCCGATAACGCCCCTGGTGCCCACAACTCCGCGCCTGGACGAAGAGAGGGAGCCTTCGCCACTGCCACCACCACCGCCACCGCCACCGCCACCTTCCCGACTCAAGCTCCTCCTCCTGCCAAACGCGAAACGGGAAGACTGCGGATAGTTGTGATGGCCATGTGTCGCCGGCGGACGGTCCCGGTGCGGGTCGTCCTCGTCCCGTAGCCGCTGCTGCTGCAGGGAGGGCGTCGAGGAGGCGGCGTCGTCATGGGCGAAGATGGACTGGACGCGCGGCACACCAGCCGTGCGTGCGCCGCTGGGGTGGAACGATCCGTCGTCGTCGCCAATAGCGTTGGCGTCGACGACTGAAATGCTGTAATCCTCTTTGCTGTAGGGATCTTTGAACTCAAAGCCGTTACCGCCACCGCGTGAGGCCGCCCATGAACGCTCCTCGTGCACTGGCGGCATGCCGTGTGAGGCGTTCATCTCGTGTGTCGCCTCGCCCGCTTGTCCTGGAGCCGGATAACGGTGGAGCTCGTCGTTGGAAGCAAAGGAGATGGTGGTCGCGCTGCGCGCCGCCGGCGAGAAGGGTGGATGGCCACTCAAGGGAGAGGTTGGCATGGTGTGGTTGTTGGACTTGCCCGAGTACATCGAAGCGTTGCGGGGAAGCTCCGGCATGGTCATCGGCGCGTCGTACAGCTGATGCCGGGTCACGTTGTCCAGGCCGTGCGTGGTGAGAGGGCCCGATACCTGTCGTCGCCGGAAGTTGCTCGCTTGGCTTTGGCTATATCTCACTGACCGCCGAGCTCGGACGATGGAACCGACCTGCGACAGATGGAGGGAACGAGACGAGAACCAAAATCGGCCTCGGTCGCCGGCGGCGAAGGGAATGAGAATGGAACGGGCCGCGGCGGCGAAGGAAACGAGAATGGAACGCACCACACCGCCACCAAAGCCGAGCGCATCCGGACCAGGCTCTTCATGGAAAGTCTCGTGGCCCTTCTCGGTATGACCGACGGTGGATCGCGCGGCCTGGAGCAAGATGGTGGACTTGCGATCCACGCCTTTGCCGAGCTGCTCCGGGTCGACTTTGCTAAGCTGGAGGAGGATGATGCCGGCGCAGATGACGAGAAAACCGCAGACGACGGTGATGATCTGTATGGCGCTCGTCTGGAGGCCTTGGTAGAGGATGACAGAGGTGACGAGAGTGGCGGTGGTGAACAGGACGTAGTACGTCGGCGTGACAGCGGCCGTGTTGAATAGCTCGAGGGCCTTGTTGAGGTAGTTGATCTCTGTGAGGAGAGTGACGACGACAAAGGCCAGGAGGAAGTAGATGAACCAGTGCTTGAACTGGTTGTCGCCCTGGATCGACGTGACGATGGCGGCGCCGAGGCCTTGTGTGCAAGCGACGCTCAGACTGGTAGGAAAGAAAAAGAGACGAGCGGTCGAGTTGAGTGATAGGGCCGGGGAGATGAATGAACGGCTGGCTGGAAGAGAGATAGGAATAGCGCAGCTCACCCTCCGATCAAGGAGCAAATGGTGATGTACACCAGCTGATTCTTCTTTCCGTACCTCGGCCCAAAGTAGAGGATCAACACCAAGCTAACGGCGATCACCACGCTTCCGTACACCAGGAAGCCCGGGCTCAGGAAAAGTTTCTGGAACCCGGTGATGGTCCGCACGCTCTGTTCGTTCGGGCCATTGAGCGCGATCACGGTCGCGCCGACGACGCAGAGGGCGCAGCCGACCTTGCCGAACAGCGTGAGCTTTTCCTTGAGGAAGATGGAGGAGAGCACTGCGCAGATGACGACGGAGAGCGCGCCGAGGGGGGTGACCAAGATGGCCTCGGTGAAGGCATAGGCTGTCGACGGCGAGGAGGAGGAGTCGGTGAGCCACGTTGGACGAGGGGCCGGAAGCGGAGGAGGGAAGAGACGAGGGCGCAAACCACTCCTTCATGCCGCAAACTGGCGCTCACCAACAAAGTTCAAGATTTCTCCGATGACCATCATGATCATGCCCGTCCACCACATCGGGCTTTTCAGATAAGCGTGTCCTTCGCCGGCCGCATTTCCCATCTTTGACGTGGAAGCAAGCAGACCTCTAACGTTGTGTGGAGGGAAGAGGAAGGTTCAGCAAAGACTCGAATCACGCGGACACGAACGCACCACCCACTTCTTTTTCTGCGCGCGAGAGGAAACGGGACGGAAGATGTGGGCGGCGGTCAGCGCGAAAGGACGTCGCGGACGGAGCGCTTTGGAAAAGGGGGACTCACAAAGACGAAACTCGAACCGATGAAAAGACCTGAGACGAGCGGGGAAGGCGGGAGGGTGACTCGGTCAGCGCCGTTCGCCGTTCCCACCGTCGGCCCAACCCGTCTTCTGGGATGACAGAGCAAAGCAAGGTCCAACTTACCACTGCCGACGGCGAGCAACACGCCGACGAGCTTGAAATACGGCGGGTTGTTGGACGATCCCGCCGCGGCGGACGATGCAGAGGAGAGGGCGTTGGAGGCGGAGGCGAGGGCGGCGGAGGCGGAGGACATGGCGGAGGAGGCGGAGATGGAGGCGAGGGCGGAGGAAGGGAGGGAGGAGGTGGCGGAGGAGGGGTCCGCCCGGAGGGCGAACGGGGTGATGGAGGGGATCACCGGGCTCATCGGGCTCATTGGAGTGCGATTGGAGAGGCGAGGTGGAAGAGGCAGTAGTGAGATCGTCCAGCGATCCGCAGATGACGGCTTGGTATGAGCGCGTGTTAGAGCGAGGGAAGGAGAGAGGGAGACGGCGGCAGGGAGGGTATAGCGGCGGTCGAGTCTATGGATGCTGCGTGGCGTGTATAGGAGCGGCGACGAACGAATACAGCAGGGAGGGTTAGGACGAAGGGGGTGGTTGACGCCCTTACGGACACCGACGCAGGGACACAGGGACGGTGGATGCGGATGGCTGTGCGACGCGGTTGACGCGCGGCGCAGGCGTTCCGTGCGTACCTGGCTGGCGAGGGGGCAGAGAGGAAGGGAAGGGTGGAGGT
Organism: Peribolospora kevripleyi; assembly: GCA_029717575.1. Lineage (NCBI taxonomy): Eukaryota > Fungi > Basidiomycota > Peribolosporomycetes > Peribolosporales > Peribolosporaceae > Peribolospora > Peribolospora kevripleyi. The sequence goes on from JAMDHV010000206.1 coordinate 4,053, forward strand.
GGAGGAGTGGGTGGAGGTGGAGGAGGCGGCGGTGGTGGTGGTGGTGGTGATGGTGGATGATGGATGATGGATGGGTTGTGTTGGTGTCGATGGCGATGGCGACGGACAACGAACGGGCCGAGGTCGACTCGCCTCGACGACGACTGAGCCAAACCAAACGAAACTGACGCCGGCCCGCCTCGCCTTGCCTTGCCTTGCCTTTGATCGTCATCTCGCCCTTCGCCCGCCCCCGCCAGCGAGCCCGACTGCGGCCCGCAGCTCAAGGCCAGCGCTTGCCGATCCGCTGAGACGGTCGGTCGGTGGACTGGCAAGACCAGACCGGAGGGCTAAGCGGACTCGGATGGCAACAGAATGAAATGAAATCCCATCGACGGTGCTTACTTACATCGCAAAGAAGAAAGGACGGACGGACGGAGGGATGGGGGCGCGCAGCAACGGAAGGGAAGGGAAGTACAGCCGGCAATCAAGCAAGCAATCAAGCAATCAAGGAAGACGCACTCTCTCACCCTCACACACACACTCACACAAATGAAATGACACAGGGAGACACGACACTGCCCGCTGAGCGAACCGCCGACTCCGGACGAGCGGCGGCTGCATTCACTCCTTTGCCTTGTCCCCGAGGCGAGCAGAGCAGAATTGGGTAAAGCAAAGAAAGGTACCGAGGGCGGTGCAGAACGTGACGTGCAGACAGACAGACAGACAGACGGACGCGGATGGCGGATGGCGGACAGCGGATGGGGCGCACCGATAACGCGAATGAAATCAAAGTCGCCTTTGAGCTCGCTGCGGCGTCCATCGCGCCGTCGCCAACGAGACGGCGGCGACAAGGAAGGGAAACAGACGGCGGTAACCGATGCCATGGCGAAGCGGGCGGACGCGGCGACCACGACGACGACGGACGTCAACACCGAGTGCAGTATGGCGTATGTATGTATGTATGTATGTACGGCCGGCCGTGTGCGTATAAAGACGCACCTTCCCTCCGCCCACCCATGAAACGCACACCATTCTTTGAATACTTTTGTCCTCGACAAGGCACAGAAAGAATAAAATGTACATGATATGCTCTTTGCAAGGGGTTGCATCCATGCATGCAACGCGCGCGCGTACCCGCGGCATACCCGACCGACCGACGGCTGTCGTCTGCGTCTGCGTCTGTTCTATGCAGCCACCGGGACAGAAAAAGGACGAAGATGACGATGAAGATGGCCATGACGATGAAGACAAAGACAAAGACAAAGACAAAGACAAAGACAAAGACAAAGACAAAGACAAAGACGAAGATGAAGATGAAGATGAAGAGAAGACGAGACGAGGACGAGACGAGCTCCCGACCGGAAAGACCTGGGACGGCATGGCATGGCATGCGACCGGCTCTAGAATACTTGGAGGAAGCCGTCCGAGAGCGTGGCTGCCGGCGCACCTCGTCTCGGGTATTTATTTCCCCCCGCATCTCGAAACGAAGCAGCAAAACCTTGTCGTCAGGCCCCGGCTCTGGGTTGGGTGGACAGGACGGGACCGGTCCTTCGTCGTGCGTGCGTATGCGTATGCGTACATGCGTGCGTCGACGGACGGGACGGGCGTGTCTGACACGGACGACACGACGAGGGAAAGAATAAATCACTTTCGAGAAGCAGCCCTAGCGAGCCTCTGCCTCAGATCGCTTCCTCCCGCCTTGTCCGCCCTCGCAGTGCCCACGCCGCCTTCCTCGTCGCCGGCCGCCGCCGACAGGACGGTGGTCATGTCTCCCTCCGCTCGCACTTCGGCCACCTCGGCCGCCGCGCCAACGGCTTTACCCGGCCCCGCCGCCGTCGTCGTCGTCGTTGTCGATTCCGTGTCCTCCGTCGGCGGCGCTTCTTCGTTCGACGGCAGCGTCATCTCGGCACCGCCGCCGCCACCGCCCTCCAACTTGGCCTTCTCTTTCTCCGCCTCCTCCTTGCTCATCACCAGCCCGCGCTCCACCACCTCTACCAAAACCGCGCGCCTGATCCACCGACGTCTCCGCGTGTACCGTCCCAGGCCGGCCTTGGACGACATCTTCTCCCACACATTGTCCCCATACTGCCATCCTTCCACGTCCACGTCCTCTGGGTCCTCCGCACCACCGCTTCCCGTCGACGCGTACGTGGGCGAAGAGGGCGGCGACACGTCCGTCACCGCCGCCGCCGTGTTGACGCCGGCGCCGGACGAGAAGAGCGTGGAGGAGAAGGAAGCGGACGGGCTCGACGGCGTGGCGGGCATACCGCCGCCGGCGCCGCCGCTGATGCTGCTCAAGCTCGTCGTTCGCGCTCGATCGCCCGCAGGTGGCGCCTTGTTGGCCGCGCCGCCAAACTTGGCAAACGCGTCCTGAAGGCCCTTTTCGATCCTGTCTCGCCTGCTCTCCCCCCCTCCGCCCGGACCGCCGCCGCCCACGCCCGTGCCCGAGCCCGAGCCGGCGCCGCCGTGTCCGGGGGAAGAAGGAGCGGCGCTCGCCACGGGCGGCTGATAGCCTGAGCTGGAGATAAAGCCCGCGCTCGCCACCGTCCACTCCGGGTCGATCCACTGCCATTTGATGAAGCGACGAGTGTAGAGGTCCGAATCAGAAGCACTGGGCGTGTGATGCAATGTGGTCCGAGGCGGAGGCAGAGAGAAGGAGGATGGCGGCGAGACTGGATGGTGTTGGTCGTCCGACCTGTCCAGGACGACGAGAATACCAAAAAAAAAAGCATAAGCGTCGGACGAAACGTCTGGTGAATAATCTCGAAGGCGAGAAGCGGAAGGAGGACGGGTGGACTCCTCGACTCACCAACTGGGTCGCTCCTGAGGAAGCAGAGCGGCCGTCCAATCGAGCCCTACCCACCACCTCTGATTCTCAAAGATGGTGAACTGGAAAACGACGTCCTCGATGCGCTCCACCTCAACTCCGTCTTCCTTCTCAGAATCCTTCTCCTTGTCGCCGCTCGCTGCTCGATGGACCGCCGTGGGCGCCTTGCCGCCGCGCCTCAAGATCCTTCGCCACCAAGAACGCTTGGGCGAGTGATTGGCACCGTGCACGAGGACATCCCTTCTCCGCCCGAACAGCTCCCTCGGCCTTCGCTGCCCGCTAAGCACGCCCACAACGGCCCGCGTGCTCCTCCTCACCGCCGCGCTCTTCCACAGCGCTCGTCGGAGGAGAGCGAACCAAGGAGCGTGCCAGACGATGGCCAAGCTGCCGAGGGGGAGGAAAAGGAAGCGCAACGGAACGAAGAAAAGGGTGAGGAAGAGGAAGATGGGGTAGGTGAAGAGGAGGAAGACGAGTGTCGCGCGCGTCGACGCCGGGTCGGACCAGTCGAAGAGGGCGTGCAAAGGGCGAAGGAGGCGGGAGAGGAGGTGGGAGAGGAAATCGCACAGGAGCAGCGATTCGTCAATCGTTGCCGACAGCTTGGCCTCGTCTACCACCGCAACTGGGCCTGCGTCGTCGATGACGGGCACGGACGCCGGCGAGCTCTGATGAGACTCTCCCCGTCTCTTGCCGGAGCTGTCGATCTTTCGGCTCTTCTTCACCCAGTTGTACCCGATGTAACCGATCCCGGCCAGGTTGGCCCCGTACCTCACCGTCTCGTACCCGCCGAGGCAAATGAACCACCAGGCGAGCAAGAGCAGATATCCGTCAGCGTGGCTACCGCTCGTCCAAGTGATCACTCGCACAAACTTGACGCCGAGATGGATGGCGGGAGCGGAGTAGGCGAGCAGTCGCACGACGGCGGGAGGGGTGGTGTGGATGAGGTCATCGGCGGTCAGAGACGACGGCGGCGGGGGCTCTTCGTCGGCCGCGAGGGAGGGGGCCGTGGCGCTTCGTGGGAGGGACATGTTGGTGGCAGAACTGGCGTTTGCGGCGGCCGCTCGGTCAGAAGAAGCGGATGGGGAGCGGGGCTGGCGTTGGTAGAGAATGGAAGTGTAAGGGTCGTTGACCTGCGAGACGGAAAGGGAAAAGAGGGTAGGATGAGGAAGGACGGATGGGAGCCGAGGCCGACGTGCGAAGGTAAAGTCAGTCAGTCAGTCAGTCACCGGCGAGACTCATTTCGTGTCTGATCGGCGGTCGCGGCCAAGCCCAACTCACGGGTAGATCGATGGCGGCCATCAATCCGTCATGACATCCGGGCCTGCCTGACCGGAGAAGCGTCCTCGAGGTCCTTTTCCGAGGGGGTGATGGGAGGAAGGTTACAGAGGAGAGCGACGGATGACGACGACTCTCGCTACTTTGTACTTTGCCCCGCCGTCACGTGCCAACATCGACGATCGTCCTTTCACATGCCGGTGAAGCACACGACCGACATTGGGGAGCGTCCATCGAGCCGTGATCAACTCGAGGTGAGAAACTGAACGCCCAAGGCCCGCCATGGTTCTCGAACTTGTCAGCGTCGTAGACATCGAGAACGGACGTTGTTGGCCATGTCCATCGTCCCCTCGATCTGGATCAATATGGCTCACGCATTCCACACTCCAAGTGCTCCTGCTTTTTAACTCCCCGCATCTCGCTGGCCTACTCTAGAGCAGCGCTGTCGAGCTCTGTAGTTAACGTGTTCGCTCGACTAAATTTCAATTCGGATTCGACTTCGACGATGAGAACGGGACGACCATGTAGCTGCTGCTTGCAGAGCGCCGTTCTATCTACGGAGGACAGCGCGTTCGATTCGGCGGACGAGGAGAGGAGGAAGGAGGACCGGCCGAATGAGAGCGGTGTGGAAAGACGGTCGGGATGAAACAGGTAGGGAGCGAGCTGGTCATACATAGATAGCTACGCGGGGACGGAACGGATGGCGGATCCTGGGACGACGGCTGAGTGCTTGCTTCTTCTTTCTCTTCGAAATGAGACGGGATGGGGTGGACAATAATAGGCCGTGATCGTGGACGGCAACGACTCTTGAGGCAAGTTCGTTGGGACGGCGCGTTGGGAAAGAGCGATCCGCGGTGGCAAGAGGTCGGTACAGGCGACTGAACACGTGGATGGAGAGTTGGGGTATGGGTATCTTTTTTGATCAGGGCGTGATGGGCGAGGCGTCGGACAGGGAGCGTGCGTTGGGCCGAACGAGCTGAAAGTGCGGGGAAATGCGCAGAAGGCGAGAAGGGCGGAACGGGGAGAGGAAGTAGGAAGGGATTAAAGGGGTACGGGAGAAAATGAAGTGCAAATGCGAGACGAGGTCCAGTCGACGGGCGTTGGGCCCGGTCAAAAGCCGCCGAGCGCTCCTCCGCCTTCCTCTTCGCCGAACAGCCGGCTCTCCTGCGCGCCCCACGTCCTCAATAGCACGTCGGCTGGGGACTCCTCCTCCTCTTCCTCCTCTTCTTCTTTTGTCCTCGACGGCGACTGCATGGCGAATCCGCCCGAGCGGTTCTTTTGATGGGCCTCTGCAGACGCGCTCGACGGTGGAGGCAATAACCACCCTTCGAGCCGTTCCAGGGCTTGTGCCGAGAGCTCACTGGGCGCCGACCGAGAGCTGGTGTCGTTGATGATGGCCACGTCAGCAGCCTGCGAGACAGGAGCGGACGTCTTGTCCGCATGGGGTGCCGAAGACGCCCCATCGACCCCACTGGGCGAGCCGTACACGGAAGGGAAGCAGGAACCGACGGGGGACTCGGAGCCGCTTGAAGAGGAGCACGACGAATCGAGCGGAGGTAAGTTTGGCGAATGAAGAAGGGAAGAGGAGAGCAGCCGGTGCTGATGGGTGGCGTTCGAAGCAACTTTGAGCTGGGACGCTGGAACGGCCGAGGCCACCGGACTGGGAGAAGGGGCATTGGCGGAAGGCGCTTCGAGTAGGGTGCCACGTGATGGCGCGGAGGACGACCTGTCGCGACTCTGCTCGCGTTCGGGTTCGCGTTCGCAAGGTTCCCGAGTCGAAGAAACGGACGCGGGACAAGAAGCGTCGGCTTTGATGGCGGCATTGAGGGCAACGGTCAAACCCGAAGCGCTGAATCCGCCGCCGATAGGATTTGACGAGACGTCGTAGCTCGCCGCCCGGGAGAACGGGAGACGGGGCGGAGCAAGGGAAGCACCGGCCTTGGCTGCGCGCTGCTTTTCAGGAGACTCGAGAACGTCCGCGGTGGGCGAGTCGCACCGACTCGTGCAGACGCTGCTGCTCCTCGAGCTGGTGGTGCTGCGCACCTCTTCCTCATCACACTTTCTCCAGAGCAGACCGCGAGCGGAGCGATACTCGCCCGCTCCTTCCGTGTCCTCCGCCGCTGGGGGGGTGCCCGACAGCCTGGCCTTGAGCTCGGCCATGGCCATGTCAAGCGTGGATCTATCCTCCTCCGCCTCCTCCGCTGAAACTTCGGCGTCGGCGTCCATGCGCTCAAGGGACGAAGGCCTTCGCGTTGGACTGAGGTTGGGAGACCTGGCCTCGGGTGAGAGCGACGCCACTCCAGTGGCCTTGGAGCGGCGCGGCGACGAAGACGGTGGGCCCCGTTCGACTTGATCTTCGTCGTCATCGTCCTCATGTAAGCTCCTGCATAAAGCGAGGGCGAGGCCAGGACCGCTGTCACTGGCGGCGGCTGCGAGCCTGCCGAAGGATCGCACAGAGTGAATGGGCAGAGCGACGGACGACGTATCCTCCGCCGCCGAGTCGGAGGCGCCAGCGTCCGCGGGGCCCACGAGGTCATCGCGCCGGCGCTGCTTACCCGACGACGATCGGGCGTCGACGTGCACGGTAGATGTGGCCGGTCGTGGCGCGTCTGGCTCAGCGTGGTCGTCGTTGTCGTGGTCGTCGCCGTCGACGGAGCCGCCCCACCGCGGGGGCATGCGTAGGTCCCACTCGCTGCCGAGTCTTGTGCATTCGATCGGCGTACGGTCGTAGCTCTTGCTGCAGTGCGTGGGGAACGCGAGCGGAGGGTCTTCGGAGAACTGGACGTGCCGGCGGGGATGGACGGCGAAGGGGGATGGGCCGGCGTCGTTCGAAGGCAAGACGGCGGTGCAGGCTGAGGAGGAAGAAGAGGATCGGGACATGGGCGCCTCTTGGTCGGGAACGGTGGCGGGCCAAGCGGGGAGGAGGACGTGAGACGCGGTGGGCAGGCCCCCGCCGCGGTCGCAGTCTGCCGAGTTGTCCCAGCGGAGCGGACTGCTGGGGATGCTCTGCGAAGCACCTCTGGGCTTTTTGAGGCACGGTGGCGGGCAGGGCATTTGGACGCGGCTGCCGACAGCCTCGCTGACGGGCAGGACAACGGTGGAAGCGGAGGCAAAGCTGTGCGCGCTGGAGGCGGAGGCGGTGGAGTGGACGGTGCTGACGGAGGCGAGGGTGTTGATGCTGGCGAGGCTCGAGATGGAGCTGGTGCGCGAGCGGGTGTAGAGGGGGGTGGGAGGCTGGGCGTGGGTGGAGGAGACGGAGTTGATGGAGAGCAAGGACGGGGCGGGGGAGGAGGAGCGCGAGGTAGGGGGGGAGGGCCACATGTTGGTAGGGGCGTAGGATGAGCGAGGAGGAGGAAGAGGAAGAGACGACGGTCAACGTGTCCCTGTAGGAGAGCGGGGACGAGAGGAGAAGAGAAGAGGTGAGGTTGAGGTGGTGACGGGCGGCGGCCGTCGAGAAGGGCGGGGGCGTGTGGTCAGAAAAGCGCGACGTCCATGGCGAGCGACGGGAAGATGGAGCGGGGGAGAGGTGGAGGTGGGCACGGTGGACGGCGGTGGGGAGATGGTGTTTGGTGGGAGGGAAGGAAAAGGGAAGCGAGTCGAGGGCAGGAGTAAATACGAAATGGGAGGATGGAAGAGGCGAGGGTGGGATCGGGCGGGCGCTTAGAGACAGAGCATGCGGAGCATACGGAGTACACGGAGTGCGCGAGTACGCTTGTACGCGAGTACACAGAGTATATATATATATACAGACAAGCCTTTTGTACGCCGCTCGCCGTACGCGCCCGACGGGTCGGCGGGCAGAGCGACGAAAGACAGATGAAAGGGCGCTGCTACTGCGGCGAGCGGCTAAAGCAAATGGGAATTACAGCCTTCGTAATTGGTCGTCATCGTTGGCCCCCTCTTGGCGCCCGCGTTCGCATCCCCTCCCAACCCTTCCCTCATTCGGTCCGCCCGCCCGCCGGCCGCCGCCCCCGTTTCTAACCCCCCTTCCCGCTTCGGGACCCCCATGGCGCTCTCCCGAAACTCGGCGCAACGCACTACGTCATCGCCCCGGCCCGCCGCCGTCCAACGCCGGGCCCTCGGTCGAAAGGCGGCGACCTTGACTCTCGCTCAGACGGCGACGCCTCGGCGAGCACGACATAATATAATAGACAGAACACGACGCTTGCTGGGCGGAAACGACCCGAGAGTGGCCGGCCGAGCGACCTCCGCCAGGAATGGCAGGCGCAGGCTCGAACGGAATGATGGATGATGCCCAGGACGCATGACCTCGGAAGAAGAATGGCCAGCCCAATTTTTTTTTTTCCTCCCACGCGAGCCGTCCTGGAAATCGCACGCGAGGCCGGCTTTGCCGACCGACCGGACGGACGGACGGACGGCGACAGCACGCGTATTTGCACATACTGTACATACCCAACCAAGAGCCATACCCCGGGTCGATGCCAAGCGCTCGCCAAGAAAGAGTACATCCATCTATCACGTTCCTCGGTCCGTATAGAGAGGAGATGGAGTGGATGAGAAAGCTTGGAATGTGCCAAGGCGAGCCAGGATGTGTCTGTGAGAATGCATTGCTATCCGTCCGACGACCGGGGACGTACGGACGGAGGGGAGGGTGTGGTGGTCTCGTCTGCTGCTCGTGCTGCTCGCGGACACCGTTCGCGCTACTGCGCTGCCGCCGGTGTCGCCGCGGCTATCGCGCTGCGACGACCATGACATGAGATGACATGACATCACCGTCGCTGAGCCACTCGCCGTTCTTGGGAAGGAAGGAAAGAAGGAAAGAAAGGAGAAATAAGGAAAGCAAGCAAGCGCGGAAACGAGCAAACCCTCGTCTTCCTCTCCGCCGGTCATACATCGGCAAGATCGGGTCACACGACCTGCAAGGACGCCGGAGACGGCTTCGCCTCCCGTTGCACCGTCCGCGTCGTCGGCCACGCACGTCGTCGTCGGATCGGATCGCTTCGCCGTCCCAATGCACCGACCTCCCAACGCTTGACGTCGTCCTTCGTCATACTGCGCGCGAGGACGGCGGAAACGGAAACGCACCGACACCGACACGGATACCGACACCGATGCCGATGCCGATACCGACACCAGCCGAGGGCGCTTGACGGAGCAAGCCGACCCGACCCGGCATTCGCCGTTCTCCCTCCTTCCTCCCTCGCTCAGCGCTACGTCTACTGGCGCTGTGCAGCGACGTCCAGCGTTCGGTCGGTCCGTCCGTCCGTCGGTCAAGCGGCCGACATGATCTCACCCACGCGACGCCGTCCAACTTTGGTCGTGCGAGGCAAAAGCAAGGACTTTCGAGGGGCAGGCGGTCATCGGTCGGGATCGTCTGTACATTTCGATACGGCCAAACGAGCCCCCACGTTCGAGCTCACTGACGACGGCCCGCTCTCCCCTCTTGCCTAATAGAACGAATGCGGGCCCGGGTTGGCCATCTCAACTAACCTGGCCGCACGGCGCAAAAGGGCACGCGCAATTCAACAATATGCAACCGACTCGCGCCGAGCTTTGACTCGTCGTCGTCCTCGCTGACGTCGACGACGACGACGATGCCAACGGTTCGCTCATCCACCATAAGCATCTGAATCAGCCACAGCTTTTTCCGCCCGGCCAACAGCACAGCGATGATGCGCAAGCGATGACGACGAGAGGACGTCGCGAGATCGTCCCTGCTCGACTCGACTCGATCGGAGCCGGGGTTTCATTTCAAAAAGCGAAAATGAAAACGAAAATATAATAATGAAAAAAAAAATGAAAAATGAAAAAGGAGCGAGGGAGCGGGGAGCAGCGGCGGGGTCGTTCTAACATCATGAGCGCCCGACCTTGAGACGACTACAGCACCCACTCCTGTCAACGAACCTGGCGTCGGTCGCTGCTCCGGAGCTGTTTGATACGACGTCGTTCCCGATGTTGAGGATGTCTTGCCTGACAAGAGCGAGGGAAAGGGCGGCTAAGGAGGTGATCATAAACGCACGTTTCAATAGTCTTGTGCGAAGTGCAATGCGTGAGTTCTGGCATCAGAACCTACTGACTCATGATATCTTTGTCTTGCCTACGCCCTCATCTCTCTCTTTAAGCCGTTGGCGTAGTTGATGCGCCAGCGATTGTAGCGACTTCAAACCTTGACTGGGCCGCCGAGGTCGAGGAGGCTAACGCCGGGGGCCTCCGCGTGCTGTCTGGCGCATCACCCAACATGGGAGCCCTCTGTGAAGGCGCTCACGGGGTCGAGACGATTTTACGACCCCGACCCCGGCAGATGGACTGGCTCGGGTGCCGCCGACTATGCGCGACTTCAGCGAGACGAGACGTGGATGGCATGGCGCCGCCACCGCCGCCGGCGGTGCCGCGTCGTCATCCGCACCAAGGCCCCGTCCACACTCCATTTGAGTGCACCCCCGCCAGGCGCCCCGTGGCGAGCTCTCAGGGTAGGGAGGCCTCGGACCGCCGCGACGGGCGTACGAGAGAAATAGAAAGACAATGCGTTCAACGTGTGAATGGGAATCGAGTGGATCGAGGCGGAGACGACGGACGACGGGGGGGCAAAGGGATACAGGACGAGCGGTTGGGAGAGCTAGCTACAGGGGGAACATGATATCACGCAATGATGGAATACAAGGGATACAAGTCGTAGAGGACGCGAAAGTGGTACGTGTGTCGTGTGTGTATACAGGACAGGACAGACGGGGACGATCGAGCGGGGGACGCGCTCACGGCAGTCGCACTCCTTCCGCCGATTCACGCCCGACCGACAGCCTCGCGTTTACCTTCGACGACGTGGCCGTACGTCGGCGGGGCCGTGTAGGGGCCTACAGGCATCTGCTGCTGGCCGCCGTAAGAAACAGTAGGCTGCATGTGCTGACCCTGGCCGTACCCGTATCCGAACGGCGGATATGGCTGAACGTACTCTTGCCGCTGCTGAACACCGGCGCCGTAGTAGCCTGGCTGGTACCCTTGATTCTGAGCTGCTGCCACTCGCCAAAAGGCAGCTTGGCGCCTGCGACGTACTAGCAAGCAGAGGGAAATGACGAGCAGGCAGACAGCGGCTGTGGGAGATAGGGGCCGGAGGGAGGGAAGGTTGGAGCGGGGCGTGAGGCCAGATGGAAGATAAGGGAGCAGCGAGAGTTGTAAGATTAGTGATACATGGGTAAGTCGTTAAGATGATATTTTTGAGGTGAGTATCGACAGTACTCGCCGACGGCGATGGCTGCGCCAGACGAGGGCCGACGATGGGGTCCAAGCCGGAGGGAAACGAGACGTCAGAGCAACACGGATACCGCGCGCGGGAAGCCATACATCCAGTGCATTGCCTCCAGCCAACTCACCGACTCCAACCCTGACACCGTAAGACCATGCGGAGTTGATGCAGTTACCGAACACGTCGTACTCTGGCGGGAGCGAGAGAGATGGCTAAGTGCGTCGGATGACAAGAAATGATTGAGATAGGACCCTGTTCAACCACTCACTCTGGCACGTATCTGAGTGAAACAAGAACGGAACGGCCGCAGAAATAGAAGGGCGGGGCATGAGCGACACGGAAAAGGGCTGGGGCCCTGCGAGTCGAGACTAGAGGCCGCAGACATGTGCCCGAGCATTGCGCTCACAAGCTCGGACGCCGGACGAGGCAAAAGCGAGCAGAAGCGGCCAGATGGCAAAGAGGATGCTCATCGCTGTTGCGAGAGGGGCCATGGTGGACTGGGTATAGATAGCAGTGGGAGCTGAGCGAGATGGACAAAGACGGCGAGCGGTGGCTACCAGTAGCCAGCGTCAGTGCCGGGAGTGGCCCGAGCGGGTCGACTGCGGCCATTGCACGTGCGACCGACATCCTGTCGTCAGGGTAGGGGGGGGTGTGATCACCGTGTCGCGACCCCGTTTACGACCGTCTATTTCCTAGGCGGTAGATCACTTCTATTGTTCTCGGCGTACCCCTTTTTGTACGCTCCGAGCGCCTATTCCTCTCGAGAAACGTATATATAGAGGATGGGAACCCCACTGTCTGTACTCCCTGTGAGGAGGAACACCAGACACCACCATCTACCAGCTCACAGTCGGCCAATATGCTCGGTTACCACCTTGTCCACCTGAATCGCATTTGCCGCAGCCCGGCACCCCCTGCGATTTCTCACACATCCGCTCACGCTATTTCATAGACGACAATGCAAAAGACGTCTTCTCTGCCTCTTCTCCCGCTTTCCGTCGGCGACGGTACGACAGCGGAAGGGAGCGAGGCACAAAGGCCGAGAACGCAAGCCGCTGGAGAGAGCGTCGTCTAACTCGCATTGCTTCAACGCCATTGTGATGTCCCACCGCCCGCCCTAGACTGCGAGACGGCCAGTGTAGACAATCACTCGGGTCCCTCCTGCTGCCGGTGGGCACCCGCAGGCCCAGTTTACGTGGCTTTAATTCGCCTGCGTACGTCTTCCGCCACTTGGCCGCCTAGATGCGCGTTTTCAACTCGTCTATTCGATTTCTCACTTGCCAGCGAGTGAGTGTGCCATGAGAAAGAGGAGGGAGGTGGACACGCTGTAAAGCAAAGAGTGCCCGACGGGCGACGATGAGCGTGCGTCACACACCACGTCGCCCCATCACGCACCCTTGAGAAAGCGGACTTAAAAAACCCGCGCCGAGCCAGCCAGCGCACTCTTCTCCCCATACCTAGACGCAATCCCAACATGGCTCCCCTGATGATCCCCTTCGTGAGCGTCAAGGACGTGGAGGCGTCGATCGAGTACTACACCACCTTGCTTGGCTTCTCCCTCGACAAAAACTCGCACTACCCCGGCCAGCACGCGGGGATCTTCTTCGGCGGCGACTCGGTCCAGACATCGACGGCCACAATGTTTCTTCGCAAAGCGACATCGGCCGAGGAGGGCGCCACTGCCGTCCGGCCGACCGCTGACCTGTGCATCTGGTTGAGGGAGCAGGGTAAGGGCAAGGAGGTGGTCGACGAGGTCTACGAGTCCTGCGTGGCCAGGGGTGCTGTTCCCAAGGAGAAACCCGAGGACAAGCCGTGGAAATGCAGGCAGGCCTCGTTCGAGGATCCCGACGGTGAGCGGACGGGTCCGCACGAGGATCGATGGTTGCCGGCCGAGTCGTCTCACCTCGTCGTGTTTCTGATACTCCCTCCATGTCGGAAACCATTCGCGGCTCTTTTCAGGCTACATCATCAATTTCTATTCCGACTTCAGGTACCTCCCCTGAACTTATCACCGTCAAGGACGGGATGAGGTTACCACTGAGCGACGACGCTGTGCTGGGGAAAGACATGGACGGCGAGCAAAAATGAATCGAAGGTCAAGAAAGGAAGAGAGCGTTCCTCCCGTCCACTTTATTGCCATGTCCTGTGCTCCCTTACGCTCATCATCCTCCTCCCAATGTCGCCTTCGTCGTGACCGCTTCACTACCTTGTACTCAGGGAAATCTTCATGGGCCGTCTCTCGTAATCGGCAGCCTCCTCTATCTGAGTCGAGCGAGGCGAGAGTTGGAAAAATCCGATATTTTCTGCTGGAGTCGCTTTGAAATTGATAAATGGGGACTCGGACTTTTCGCGTCACGTACCGACCGCATTCTCCCTCTATTTGCCCCGCCCGGCTTGTCTGGGGGCCCATGGAAGGCGAAAAGAGAGAAAAAAAACCGTCCTTCTTTCATGCACCCTCGTTCGAGCTCGGGCGGGGTGGAGGTGTTCATGGCCGGTCGAAGAACGTATAAGTGCGAAAATGCTGTCTACTGCAACTCACGCGCCAGCGTGTCTGCCTCGTATTCGCTCATTCGCATTGTGACGGTGGAGCGCCAGTGGGTTAGGCTCGATGAGGTTCAGTAGTCCTTGATCCATTGGGCGACGCGGCTCAACTTGTAGCTCATCTTGTCCCTCGCTTTCGGCCGCTTGCCCTCCTCGCCAAGCGTCCTCCGCACGCGATAGCTCGCGGGCCCCGCGAGCTGAGGCCGACCGTCCGGCGACCAAGCCAGTTGGTGGATGCACATCCGGCGTCCTCCCTCGCCGCCCGGTTG
>JAMDHV010000207.1:0-17296 GCA_029717575.1 Peribolospora kevripleyi
TTTTTATAGCTGCGCCGGTTCGAGGCACAGCGGCTGCAGGTCAACACGAAGTAAGACGACGGCATGAAGACGGAACAATGTCGCTCCTTGCCCCTCCCTCCCTGAGCAGACTCGTTGAGATGTTGCATATTGCATGTAATAAATGCCATCGTACCCCGTACCTACGGACCACGAGGTTATCATTACGAAAGACGGTGCGCAGTCGAAGACCCCCATCACCATCCTCCCGATCACAGCCCCCCAGCGCTACGGAACCACTCCCACGTCGCCGCCCACGCAGCCGTCTCGATCTCCACGCCATCGAGCGCATGTCCGCTGCCGGGGCCATCGAACCAGAGCATATCCACCTTCTTGCCCATCGCCTTCATCGCGTGGTACACCCGTTGGCTCTGCGCAGGAGGCACTCGCTGGTCCGTCGCGCCTGCCAGGATCAGCACTGCGCTCGTCACACGAGAGAGGTTTGTGATCGGCGACGCGGCTTGCATATGCTCGTATGTGGGCGGAGGGAGGATGGAGGGAGGGGAAGCGAAGGGATAGGCAAGACCGAACTCAGCGTAACACCCTGCAAAGTTCGAGTGAAACGACATCTTAGCTAAACCGTCTCAAGTCGAGTCGCACAAGGCAGTGAAAGATTCGCTCACAGTCAGGGACTATAGGCGAGCGCCATCGAAGACGGCAAGGAGCGGACACGAGGGATCAGGTCAACCAGTAGTAGCGCGTGGAGATGCATCCACATCCACTCACTGTCGGTCACGCCCACATTGAGACCGAGGTCGAACACGCCGTTCCGAAGCGCCATCGCGCGGAACGCCTCGGGGCGTCTTGCGGCGAGGTGGAGGCCGAGGAAACCGCCGTGACTTCCCGACACGTAGTAGAGATTCCCGCCGTGGCCCTCGTTCTTCGCCAGCCAGTCTACTGCCGCCAGGCAGTCTTCCACGTCCAGCTCGCCGCACTTGCCTACCAGCGCTTCTACAGACCGTTGACCAAAGCCGAGCGAGCCGGCGTAGTTGACCACGCACACCGCGTAGCCCAACACGGAAAGGGCGGCAAAGTTGGCGGAAAAGTCAGTGCAAAAGGTGGAGTGAGGTCCACCGTGGGGTATGAGGATACAGGGGCGGCGGGGGGATGCCGCCGCGGCGCTTCGTGGGCTCGACGAGTCCGGTGGCGTTGGTTTCGCTTCCGCTGGTACGATGAGGAGAAGCTCGACGGGGTAAGGTCGGTGTTCGAGCGCGACGATTTGGTACGACAGCCTGGCGAGGGATGCTTGGACTGGCCCAGACCATGGGACAACATAAGACCGTATTTGAGCGTCACGCACCAGCCTCCGCCCGGTTCTTCAACAAACGACTTACTTCGTTTAGAAAGCATCGGATTCCACACAGTGAGCCACACCACGTCCACAGAGCCCGAGCCCGAGCCTCGAGCGACCTTGACCTTGACTTGCACCACGCTCAAACGACCCGGCTTGTTCGGTGCGTTTTCCAACACGAGCGCACGACCGCGTCCGTCGGTTCCGACAACGTTGAAGCTTCCTCGGGCATCTTCTTGGGACAAGGACGGAAGGAGGGTCTGAAGGCGACCGGAATGGAGATCGATGAGAATTGGCAAACGCTGGGAGCGGAAGATCGAAGCGACGATGATATGCGCCCGAGGAGCGCCGTCGGTTTCTGGCGAAGCCAAGGTCAGGAAAGGTCTGTTCGGCAGTTGGTCCACGTACAAGCCCGGCCATCCGGCGGGGAGCGCGTCGGTGCCGGTGGCCGAGGGAACGTCGATCACGTCCACGACCACTCTGCCGTCTTCGACGACGGCGGCGCCGGCAGAAGACAGCGGGACGACGTGGAGCTGAGAACAAGACGCATGGGGTCCTCCGCGAGCGTTGGAGATGTAGGCGAGCAAAGAAGGCGACTGCGGTGCCGAAGGAGAGCCGACGAAGACGCGAGGAGAGCGCGCAGAGCGTTCCGGCGACGACACCATCCTTGCTCGCACCTCGGAACGGGCCAGGTCCTGTTCCTGTTTACCAGCTCCTTTCCCACCATCGCCGGAGGCCTGCTCCTGCTCGTGAGCGGAGGACGTTTTGACGACTTCGAACTCCCACACGCTGGTGGGCCGGTTGGTGCAATACACGATACCGAGACGCCGTCCGTCGCCCAGGAGCTCGTAACCGGTGACGAAGAGACGAAGCGGTGTGGACGAAAGGTCTTCTGCAGGTGGAGGAGCATGGGAGAACACGGGCTGGCCAAAGACGATGCCTTCCGGGAGGGTCTCCTCTGGAGAGGCACATGAAGTCGGGGCCAAGGCCGCGAGGACGGGCTCGTCGTCGTCACCCTCGGCTAGCGTGAATGCATCTTCCTCCTCCGAACCGTCCTCCTTCTCTGCCCATCGCATGAGGAACACGGTGGGCCATTTCTTGCCGACGAAGCGCTCTCCGAAATGTGGTTCGTAGTGGTGTCTGCGCAGAAAGTCCTCCTTGTCCGAGCTTGGATCCTTGGAAGACCAGGGTGGCTTGGCCTCGGCGACGTAGAGAAGGGCGGTCTCGTCGGGATGCCAGGACAAGCCGCCGACGGTGTCTTGCCGGGCGAGATGATAAAACGAAAGCGTCGACGAGGTGGGTTTAGGAACGAGGGACGACAGGCAACGCGGGTGGGACACTCACTGTCGGTGTAGAACTCGAGATGAACGTCTGACACCTCCTTCCTCCGAATGAGTCTTCCGTCGGTCCGCCAAACCTCCACGAACCGCCTCTTCTCGCTCTCTCCGCCGCCCTCTTTGCGCTGCTCCCTGAGGACGGCGTGACGACGGCCAGAAGGGGAGATGGAGGTGACGAGGGCGGAGGAAAGGTCGGTGGGAGGGGAAGGGGCGTGCACTCTGGGTCGTTCTGTGGACAGGGAGGAGACGAGGACGTCGGAGGCGAGCGACCGTCTCGTTTTGAGGTGGTCATCGCGCGCCGTGACCGTGACGCGCACGGCTGGTCATTCACACGACACGGGGAGAGAGCGGGATGATGAGCTGCCAGGGCGGCGGCATAATGTTCATGCAAGCTCTTTGTACGACCCTCGTACGATACCGACAACTGCGTGCGCGACTCACCCACCGCGTCGTCCTCCGACTCGGTGAACGCTGCGCCGGCGATGGACGGTATGGCGGCGAGGTCGACGAAGACCTGGGAAGCGTCGTGTCTGCCTCCGAGGTTATGGCCGCGATCTGGAGTCGTGCCCATTTCCGTTGTGCGTCCTTGGTCGTATGTATTTCCGGTGGTCGTGATTACTTGCTGCTTGGCCGAGTCGAGTCGAGGAGCGATGCCGAGCGTGCGACCGACGGTGATAGGCCGATGGATGGTACTTATTATCTTGAGGGAGATGCTTGTACGAGCGAGCGCTGGTTCCGCTTTCGCCACGGCACGCCTGTCAGGCAGCAGATACGGCAACGGCCAAGCGGCGTGCTCATAACGTCGTTCAATGAGCCACGTGGTTGAGAACGAACTAACCAGCTACTGTATCTATTTCGGCAACCGCTGCATGGCTTACATACATATGTCATATCCCTCGACGCTCGACGAGCCACAACGCTCTGGACTGGACCGACGACGACGGGCCCACCCTCGCCACCACCACCACCACCACCACCTCCTCATCACGCCTTCTATTTCATGCAGATGACCGGCCCAGCATCGCCCTCGTCGTCCAACGACCTCTTTCTCTCGAGCCGACCATGACCGACTGTCTCCCCGGCTACTCTTTAGGCTCCTCCCCGCCTTATTCCCTTGGCCCCGGCTTCGGCTTCGGCTTCGAGCCCATCGCCTCCCTTCATCACCATGACCACCGCGCCTCGACGACACCCGTCTTCACCTCGTCCTCCGGTCAGCTCCAATGCCGCTTCTCGCCCATAACGCGCTTCGATAGACAAGGTCGCGTCAGGCTCGCAGGAGATGTGCCGATGTTGGAGGGCACGGTCCGAGTGCGTTTGGAGAAAGAGGTCAGGGTGAGGGAGCTAGTGGTCAAAGTGAGTGAGCGGCCCTAGGCCTCGTTGAAGAAGGATAGGGCGGGGCGAGGCAGCGAGAGTATCTGTGGAAGCGCTGCTCAAGGATCTCATCTCGACCCCTGTCCCTTCCGCCGCCCCCCCCCCCCCAGCTCGTCGGGACGGCCAAGGACTGGTTGTGTGGAACCGTCGTCCAGGGCGAGGCCACGGCGGTGATGTGTCGCGCCCAGATCTCGCCCTGGTCGTCGTCCCGAGGGATGCCCCTGCCCATCAACGCCTCTTCTCCCGTTTCACAGATTCTCCCCTCTCCGCCAGGCAGACATGGACATGGTCCAGAACCGACGCTACACCCCGGAAGGACGTACGTCTTTCCCTTCTCCGCGACATACCCCTCCAGCATAGTCAATACCTCCATACAAGTCACCACGTCTAGCATACGCCAACTCCCCGTCTCTCCTACGTTCGCCGACGGAGACGTGAACAAGGTCGTTACTGCCAGCGTCACACATGAAATGCGGATAGAGGCGTGGGGAAAGAAGAAGATGGTGGACTAGTGAGTGGCCGTGATCGAGTTCGAGTTCGGCCTGCTTGGCTGCTGTCCCTCACCTTTTTTTTCTCCTACGCGGCCCAAGTCTTACGATTCCCCTGCTGCACGCAGGCGGCAACAACGACCTGGATCGCTTCTACGTGCCCTTTCGATCCTTCGCACTCTCGGAGGGCGCGACCAAAAAATAGACCTCCAAGATTCAGGGTGCAGGTGTGTCGTGGTATTCCTCCTAACGAAAAGCCTCTTAATTCCCTTTTGTCATCGTCCTCAGCCCCGCACATCCATTGCCGGCAAGTTCAAGCTCCCCAGAGACTTCTTTCCACCCAGCCGTGACGCTTCAACAATACATCTACAGCCTTCGATTCGATGGCTGGCCAGACACCTCGCCTCCCGGGTGGGCAGGCGTCAATACTACAAGGTCGCGCATACAAACGGTCGGGAAAACTTTGATCGAGCAAGTTGCGCTCTCGAGGGAGCTCAAAGAGAAGGGTTGGAAGGCGTGGACGGGATACGTATTTCCTAGAGGCACAGCCGTGGAGAATGCGAATCGCCTCGGTCTACGCCGCCTGCCGCCTCCAGGACCTTTGCTTGTCCGGTCTTCGAGTTGAGGGTGAGCCGGCGCGGGGACTGCCGGCTCGAAATCGGACTCTTTTTTGATCGGCTGGCTCATCCTGCTCCTTCGGAATAAACTTTCTATTTTTGTCCTCCCTTTCCCACCCGATGACCAGCATTTTTAAGCCTCCACTTCCTCCCCTATCACGAGGCGGATTCGGACCGGAATGCGACTGCGATGAGCACTTCACGGACACGAATCTCGAGGCCAACAACGCCCATGCAGCAAGGTCGGGATGCCGTACTCAACCTCGGCCGTAGGGTTCTTTCCCACGCGAGGTCAAGAAGTACCCCAGACGGCGGTGGATGGACGCCCCGTGTCTTCGCCAGAGGTGTAGTAGATCCTGGACGAGGACTTGCTCGAGGCAGTCAGGAGGATCATGGTCAGAGTCCGGAGAGAGACGCTACGTCGGCGGTCGAGATGTCGCCTCCGATATTGCGAGTGGAGGTCAAGGTCTGTTGACAGCGCGCCCTCCTCTCACGTTGACCTTTGACGCTTTGGGCCGGTGCCATTGTGGCTGGAGACTTGCATTCGGCGCAACGAGGAGGGCGGTTCTCTATCGTGTTTACTAGGCTCCGCGGATGCCCTCGGTCTCGTCGCCGAATTTGATCCACCCGTCCTCCAATCTGATCGACGGTCCGCCAGGTAAGCCCTCGTTGTCCCTGTGGTCTCGCTACGCTACGCCTTGCCCTCGACGGCACTGTCGGTACCCTCTGCCCGACCGAACACGAGCGCGAGCTCTCTTGACGCGCTCTCGGGGCTATCGGAGCCGTGAAAGGCATTCCGGGTGTCTGTCAAGCCGTACCGAGCTCGCAGACTTGAGGGCTCGTACCACTTTGTCCTTTCCCAACGGGCGAGCAGGAGCAGAGTTCGCTTGTCAGTCACTGCTGGTGCTGGTGTCGTGTCGCCTGGCCGCCTCGTGGACATTGGGTGTAACTAACTCACTTGTACACTTTCGTCGGCCCGAGCAGTGCGCGCCAGTCCTTGATGGCAGAGTGCTTCGCGAGTGCCAGGGCCACGAAGGGTCCGCTGAGATGACAGAAGAAGGGATGAAGAGGACGACTTGGTCAGACGGCGGCGAAGATTCTTTTCGAAGGTGTGAGGGCTCACGATGTCATGCCGGCGACAAGGCGATCATAGTAGAATCGGCCTTTGTGCTCTCGATAGAACTCTTCCGCTTGCTCTCGCTTCCAGAAGAGTCGCTTCTGCTCGACGATCTGTGAGAGCCCGCGCGGCCGAGATGACAGACATCGGAAAGGGAGGCAGTCAGCGAGGTCTGGCGTAGGTGGCTGTAGAGCACATGTGTGTTCAGGGGCGACCGCATACACAGACGGCACAGACACTTGCCCATGTACGCACAGCGCCCGACCGTCCACAGCAGACAGCATGTACGCACCTCGAAACCGTCAGCCTTGATTGCTTTGAGCACTTCCGATACGTCAGGTCGATAGGAACATAAGCTGGGCTTGAGCAGGGCGAGGGTTAGCTCTACAGGCGCCGCTTGGAGTCTCGTCATGGACTGGAAGGAGCAAGGAACCTGAGTCTCAAGAACGAGAACGAGAGCGTCGTGTTTCGCTTCGATGTGTTGTTCAAACGAGAGCCGAGAAGACTGGCGCTCTGTCGCTGACGCGCGAACCGCAGTGCCCGCGCGAGCGCTTAACATCCGTCCCGTCTGGCGATTCCCTCGACCAGCTTGTCGTGAGACGCTCAACGAGTGAGTCAAGGTGGCAAAACCACCTTTAAGGCTCACTCGATTGCTTGTGGCAACTCCCCTCATTGGGCGACTTGACCCCCTCCTCTTCGTTGGCCGTGCGAGGCTCGTCTGCTGAAGGATCAGTGCCCTTTATGTTGCGGGCGCAGTTAACTACGTTGAACACTGGGCGACACATATGTACGCCAACGTATACGGCGGTGTGTTGGACTTTGCAGGACCGGTGTGAGACCTCCACGTTGATTTTGAATCCTACCGGCGCTGTTCCATACCCATACGTCCCACTCTTCCACATCGGTCACATTGGGAGCTCCGATGACTGTCATTGCTCTCGCTCTCTTCAGCTACATACCGCGTAGGCACGGCCTAACTACGCCAAAGTACAACACCGAGGTCAGCCGGTCGAGTAGCTGATGGCTGAACACCGTCTGCAACGAGTTTCCTGCTTTTTTCAGTTCTCCCAGCTTTGCCACCGGTCAGCGAGCGTCGGCCCTACGAGCAGGACCGGAGAGGTGGGGGGAAGCTCGCGAGGTTCCCTGGCAGGTCTGTTTGGACGAGCAAAAACAGTGTGAGAAAGAATGAAGGAGGTGACGGGCTCAAGGAGCGGGTCCACGGCGGTAGCAGGGCGATGAGCGTCGTACGTCTCGATCACCCTTCGAAATCGAGTCGCCACCCGCTCTCTACTTGACCGCCGGGGACATCACGAAAACTCTACACGGTCAAACTGTTCAACAAACTATGCTTTAAAAATAGTTTTCCCATCCCTCAGCGTTGCGCTCTCATCTCGTCATCCTCGGTACCCATCTTGAGCAGCCGACGGTCTTTTTCTGGCGTTGTTAATAGGACCGGATTGCCTCGTCTCTCGATCGAGCAAACGTGGCTCGAGCGGACCGTTCCGAGGGGCGAGCGGACATAGGCGGTAATAAAGGGACTTTGTGGCGTGGCCAAAGTTTTTCAACGCCGTCAAATAGCGCGTTTCCCTTTCCTTTCTCTCACCTTCACGACCATCCATCCCTTCCCCCCCCGCCACCCCCACATCCCTCTTTTCCTCTCGCCACACTCGACGAATCCGTTCGTCCCAAAAAACTTTCCTCTTTGCTCACATCATGGCTGCCTCTAATGGCTCCTCGGCACAGAATGGCGCCGGTATCGAAAAGGCTTTTTGTGGGTCTCCATTCTCCTTGCTACGTCCACCGCACGGACATGGACGGTTGTTCTGTGCGTCTTCCGTGTCCGACCGCTCACCTCATTGTTCGTGTCTTGCAGCCAACATGAACGTCAGCGGTGGTCAGGGCAAGACCGCTTACGTTCCTCCCCACCTGAGGAATGGCTTGAGCTCTCGCGCCCCTGCTTTCACTCCCAAGTGCGTCTCAGTGGCAAATTCAAGAAATTTTCCCGCTCGTCTTCTTTTGGCTCTTTACACTGACCCTTGGCCTTATTTATTGTTTTCTTTTTTGTTTGCAGGGCTGCTCCTTCGGCAGACGGCGGCTGGCCCGCTCCCGATGAGGCTCCTTCTGCTCCCCCGGCCTTCGGCGGCCGTGGTGGCTATGGTAGCTCCGGTCGCGGTGGCTTCTCTCGCGGCGGCGGTGGTGGATGGGGCAGTGACCGTGGTTACGGTGGCGGTGGCGGTGGATACGGTGGCGGCCGCGGGTATGCTGGTGGCGCTGGGCGCAACGACGGGTATGGCCATTGGAAGGACGGCCAGCATATCCTTGCGCCCCGTAACCCTCGCACGGAAAAGGAGTTGTTCGGTGACGAAGACGATCCATCTAAACAGCACACCGGCATTAACTTCGACAAGTACGCGGACATCCCCGTCGATTGCAGTGGCAAAGAAGTTCCCGAGCCCGTTACCGAGTTCACCAACCCCCCTCTGGACCCGACCCTTTTGGAGAACATCAATTTCGCTCACTACAAGACGCCCACGCCGGTGCAGAAATATTCTATTCCCATCGTTGCCAACGGTCGCGATCTGTAAGTGTCTGATGGGCTCTCCTCGCCAGTTGAGGGAAAAAGTCACGTTTATTAATGTTTCCCTTCCTCACGCCGACCCACACAGGATGGCCTGCGCTCAGACCGGTTCGGGCAAGACTGGCGGTTTCCTGTTTCCCATCCTTTCCGCCAGCTTTACTTCCGGTCCTAACATGAACGCCGTCGACAACTCGATGCAGTACGGCCGTCGCCGCGCGTACCCGACCGCACTTATTCTTGCCCCGACTCGTGAGCTGGTCAGCCAGATCCACGACGAGGCTCGCAAGTTCGCCTACCGTTCGTGGGTCCGCCCCGCTGTCGTCTACGGTGGTGCAGACATTGGAACGCAGCTCCGTCAGATCGAGCGAGGGTGCGATCTTCTCAGCGCCACTCCTGGCCGTCTCGTCGACTTGATCGAGCGTGGCCGTATCAGCCTCGCCAACGTCAAGTACCTCGTTCTTGACGAAGCCGACCGCATGCTCGACATGGGTTTCGAGCCCCAGATCCGCCGCATCGTTGAGGGCGAGGACATGCCTGGCGTTCACGACCGCCAGACGCTCATGTTTAGCGCCACCTTCCCCCGCGACATCCAGCTACTCGCAAAGGACTTCCTCAAGGACTACCTCTTCCTGTCGGTGGGCCGTGTTGGTTCGACTTCGGAGAACATTACTCAGAAGATCGAGTATGTTGAAGACGAGGACAAGCGATCGGTTCTGCTCGACGTGCTTGTGAGCATGCCTCAGGGCGGACTCACGCTTATCTTCGTCGAAACGAAGCGCATGGCGGATCTTCTTTCCGACTTCCTCCTCCGCTCCAACATTGCCGCCACTTCCATCCACGGAGACCGCACCCAGCGCGAGCGTGAACGCGCCCTCGAGCTCTTCCGTTCTGGTCGTACGCCGATTATGGTCGCCACCGCTGTCGCCGCTCGTGGTCTCGACATCCCCAACGTCACTCACGTTATCAACTACGACCTTCCCTCGGACGTCGATGACTACGTTCACCGAATCGGTCGTACGGGCCGTGCCGGTAACACTGGTAACGCCACGTCCTTCTTCAACCGCGGCAACCGGAACATCGTGCGCGACCTCATTGACCTTCTCAAGGAGGCTAACCAGGAAATCCCTCCCTGGCTTGAGACTGTCGCTCGTGAGAGCTCGTTCGGCGGGGGCGGTCGGGGAGGCCGTGGCCGTGGCCGTGGTCGTGGTGGCAGCTTCGGCGGTCGCGATGCTCGTGCCTCCGGAGGTTTCGGCGGCGGCGGTGGCGGTGGCGGCAGCGGCGGCTTCGGCGGTAGCTACGGCGGCCGTGGCGGCGGTATGGCCGGTTATGGACCCCCGGGCGGCGGAGGCGGTAGCTACGGTGGTCCTCCTTTCGGTGGTGGAGGAGGTGCTTACGGTCCTCCTAGTGGCGGAGCGAGTTGGTGGTAAACGGCCACGTGCAGCTCAGCCGTTTGTCGCAGAGGACTGGTACTCCCCCGTCCTCGCCTTCCGGCATCGCCCTCGGTTTTCTCGGTTTCTCGACGTCCTTCCTCTTCGGTCTCAGTTCGGTCCCTGAACTCTTCTCGACTCTCCATACCGCCTTCCTCTCTTGACGGTCTCTTGCAGCAGCGCGTATACACGGTGCTGCCATCGTTCTTCCCTTCTCGGCGGGTTTACATCTTCTTTTTCCGGTGCATCATAACGTCAAGGCTGGCAGAGCACGGTCGGCGTCAACCGTTCGTCGTTTTCTCATCATCCGTTTCGTCGACATCGGTGGCTATTTCTCGAGTCGCATCCTAGCGCCTCGACACGTCACCGTCAAGTTTCTCCACCGTTCTGCAACACTTGCGTCTATAGCTGTATCATTCCGGTCTGATCGACGACACACCACCAACAGCCGTCTCTTTCACTAGACGAACGGCCTCCTTTCCGCATCCATTAGACGGCAGTGTATTCGGTCAGCACGCACAAGACGCGACGCGATCTCCAAGAGCAAGCACTTTCAGGGCGGACGAATTATCACGGAGTCCACAATACACCTCGCACGTTCTGTCATCTCCGTCCTCTTTCGCTCTTCATCACAAACAAGACTTTGCTTGCTCAGCACTTCTCGCACGGTCGCATCGCATCTCGCATCGCACACCACCGTTATAGACGTTTCTCTTTTTTTCCTTGGCCCGTGCCGTGGCCCCTTATTCGGCTGCGCGCTGCTGGCTATCTTAAAAAGGACGCAGGACGACTACTCCCTGACGAAGCCTAGGTTTGGGCAGGAGAACGAACGACGCATCACCGATACCCTCTGGCATGTCCCCTACCTCTTCATTTGCACTTCCTATCGGGGCCTCGCTGCTCCGCGCCTTGCAACGCGACTCGGCGGCTCCTTTCTTCTCTCCCTCCACCCCCCTCCCGCACCGGCGGTAGAACGATGTATTTTAGAAGCCCCCTCCCGCCGCCTCCCTTGCCCTCCATTCTATCGATGGCCGCCTTGTCTTTTCATTTCGTCGTTGTCGGCGCGCTGCTCGGTTTCGCCAGCCGCGCAGCTTCGTCGGTTTTGAATTCACACGCGCGCGGGTAACACCTGCAGCCCTGATTTGATGTCATCTTCGGCCTTGCCGAAGAAGAGAGACCGAAATCTGCGCGCAATGGGCGAGAGATAGCGAACGAGTGAGTACAAAGATAAAATAAAAAAACGTGACGGCCCGTTTCAGCTGACCTGGTAAAGCGCCCTGAGCACAAAATCCCAGAACCTTTCTTGCGTCTTTCTTCCGTGAAGAAACGTACGCTCATCACGGCGTTCGACGAGCTGGCTCTGCCAGAGGCGTATCTCGCCGGTTCTTTTCTGCACACGCTTCTTCTTGAACATGGTTGTGTTATTACGAGTATCATACTCTACAGTAAAGCTTGGAATTCATGTCTTGATGGACGCTATCGACTGGGGCAAGGACTGTGGCAACTATGCATAGATCACTCTGTATAGTCACCCTCTCGCATACTGCATATCCCTCGGGCAAAACAACTTGTATGCTTTTAGACAGAGTTGACTGTATATAGCGAGAGCCACGTGGTCGTGTCTGGCGCGATGGAGCCACGTGCGCGCGCAACCGACCGGCGGGCGAGATCGACGCAAGCGGGAATGGGCGAGAGGAGACGAGACGAGACGAGAAGACAGAAAGACGAAAGAAGAGAAAGAGGACAAGCCAAGACAAGCAAAGCAAAGCCAGGGCAAGCGAAGGCAAGACAAGGCAAGACAGGGCAAGACAGGCAGAAGGACAGGACAGAGCTCGGCTCAGCTCAGCTCGACTCGCTCCCGTCTTCTACGGCCACCGCTCGCTCACCTTGCGCTACGCCTCTTCTCCCTCCTCCATCCACCAACGCCAAATCGTCCAGGCCAGGCTCAGCCGGACGGCCGACCACCGCTGAGCGCCCGTGCTGCCTCAGGCGCCGGCCCTTGACAACGACGGCAGCGCCGGGCGACCACCGCCGTCACCAACACCGCCCGCAACCGTCCGTCACGTCGTTTCCGCCGACCAGCCATCGTCGCTGCTTTCGGCCGTCAGTCGTTGGAAGACGTGTCCTCTTTTTTTCCCGGACCGAACGTGAGCAGCCCTGTCTCGGTGGTCTCCGTGTGGGGGGGTCGAGGGGGGGTGGAAGCGTCCAAGTCGACCCACCATCGCCCGCTCACGTCTCCTCGTCCTTGCCCTCTCTCTTCTCTCATTCAAGCTCACCGCACCCTCTGCGCTGGCTCACCACCGCGGCGACCTCCGGCGTCAACATCGCCGCTGCTCCACCACCATGTCCACCACCGCCACCGCTTCCTCTCGTCCCTCGCTCAACGACGACTCCGGCTCCGTCTCTCCTGCTTCTACCTCCTCGCCCGCTTTGCTCTCCCCCAACTCCACCCACTCCTTCTCCTCGGCCGCCTCCACCGCCTCTGCCCCCGCCGCCCCCGCTGCCGGCGCCATTGGCCTCGGACACCCTTCCTCCTCGGCCTCCTCAGCCGATGGCGCTCCCTCGCTCTCCCGCAACATCTCCGTCTCCTCCGCCTCCTCCTCCTCCAGCGTAGAGGCCGTCCCCTTCCGCAACCCCGTCAGACAGCCCTTCGGATCCTGGAGTCGCTTAGCCGCCAGCTTGCCAGGCCTCCACAGCGGCAGGCGCACCGTCGCCGCCGCCAACGGCCGCGACGCCCCACGCGCGCAGACCGCCGCCGCCTTGGTCGACCCGCGCTCCACCCGTCAGGGCAGGCCTACCACGACAAAGTCCGACCCGGTCACCGCCCTCCAGGGGAGCGGCGGCCGCTGGACCGACTCCTTTGCGTCCCCGCCGCTGCCGACACCCGGCGATCACGACGCCGCTCTGCGCGCCGTCTTCGCCGCCGAGGACGGAGGCAGCGCCGTGGCCTCCCAGGAAGAGGAGAGCGAGGACGATCGGTACTCGTCCAAGCCTCCGCCCCCGCCCCCGCCAAGGCAACGTCGCAAGCTCAGCGTAAAGTCCCTTCGTCAGCTTCAGGCCCACAGCGTCGCCGCCCGGCCATGTCCCTCGCCCACCGCTGAAACCGAGCCGCCTACCTCGCCCGCGCCGACCTTTTCGTCTTCCGGATCCACCGTCCGAGGCCCACCTACTTTGGGGTCCGTCGCTGTCGCGCAAGCGGCGGCGGCGGGCATCGTCGCAGACGCAGACTTGCCGGCCTCTCCTCCTCCGAAGCGCGGCACAGACTTGGACGCTCGCAGGCACACCGGCGTCAATCCTGTCTTGGCGGCCATTGCCGGTCAACACGCGCGGACCATGCCCTGCGCTACGCCTTCCGCCAACGCCAACGCCAACGCCCCCATTTCGACCCCTTCGAGCACCCGCTCGAGCTTGACCGGCCAGACTGCCCCCGCCATACCGCAGCAGCCGAGGCTCGCTCGAGGACCGAAGGATTTCGAGTTTGGCGAGACGTTGGGAGAGGGGAGCTATAGCACCGTGAGTGGGCCCTACCGGGCCGCGTCATTTCGTCGACCCTACTCATCCGAGCATGATCCTCCCCTCCGTACCCCCCCGGCGCCTGCCCCACGAACAGGTCATGGAAGCCTTCGACCTCGTGGCACGACCGACGACGAACCCGTCAGACCCGTCAGCCCCGCCGACGCGCAGGGCGTACGCGATCAAGGTACTCGACAAGGTACACATCCTTAAGGAGAAGAAGCAGAAATACGTCAATGTCGAGAAGACGGCGTTGAGCCTCCTCAATCGACATCCTGGCATCATCAGGCTTTATTGGACATTTCAGGACCACGATAGCCTCTGTGAGTTCATTGTTTGTCCGCTCTCTCGGCGTCCACTCACTTCCATCCCCGCCTTACTCCCCGCCCGCTATCCAGACTTTGTGTTGGAACTGGCGCGCAACGGAGAGTTGCTGGGCTGCATCAAGAAGGTGAGCTCGTCCCCGGCTTTCCCCGGTCGCTTTTGCCCGCCGTTTCCGATTTCCGACCCATTTTATTTTCTCTTTTTTTATTCAGCACGGCTCTTTCGACGTGGCTTCCGCTCGTTACTACGCATCTCAAGTCCTTTCGACCATCGAATACATGCATCGCATGGGTGTCATACATCGAGACATCAAACCGGAGAAGTGAGTTGGCCTCCCCGTCAACGCGACCTATCGTTTGGAGGCGTACGAACGCTGATCTAATCGCCTCGATCCATCTCAGCATCCTCCTCGACTCGGAGATGCGCGTCAAGGTCACCGACTTTGGCTCGGCCAAGATCCTCAAATCCGCCAACGTCTCCCTTCCCGGCTCTGGAGCGGCGACGCCCATGTCCGGACCGACGGTGCCGGCGACAGGCCCGATGGCCTCGGCCTCGGGCCCATCCTCCACCTTGACCGCCGCCCTTCAGCGCAGCTTGCCGAATGACGAGACGCGCCCGCCCGCGCCCGCCGCCGCCGCCGCCGCCGTCGCCGAGGAGCCCGAGAGGGCCAACTCTTTCGTCGGTACGGCCGAGTACGTCAGCCCGGAGCTTTTGACGGAAAAGTCGGCTTGCAAGGCGTGAGTTTTTTTTGTCGTCGTTTCCCCCTGCTCTTGTCGTCTCCGGACGTCGCGTGCGCGTGCTGACCGCTGGATCTGGCTGGCGGTCTTTCTCAGATCGGACTGGTGGGCGTTCGGATGCGTGCTCTATCAGATGCTCGCCGGCCGCCCGCCGTTCAAGGGCCCGAACGAGTACCAGACGTTCCAGAGGATCATCAAGCTCGACTATACCTTCCCGGACGGCTTTCCCCCGGAGGCGCGCGACCTGATCCAACGACTCCTCGTGCTCAACCCGGCAGAACGGTTGGGCGCCGGTCCGGACGGCGCGGCGGCTATCCGGGCGCATCCCTTCTTCGCCGACGTGGACTGGAACGAGTTGTGGAAGATGCCGCCGGTGCCGATCCGTACTGGCATCTACGAGCGTCCCAACCCCCCGCCCGGAGCGGCGTCCGCTGGTGGGGTGGTGGACAGCTTTGAGGCTTGGACGGCGGATCTGGTGAGCGAGGAGGGGAGCGAGGGACTGGAGGAGGAGGAGGGGAGCGAGGGACTGCTGCTGGAGGAGGAGGAGGAAGAGGAGGAGGAGGAGGAGGAGGAGGAGGAGGAGGAGGAGCACGGTTTCTATGCCCAAAAGGCGGGTTCATAGCGCCATCACACGGTTTTTGCTTGTTTTGTCGACAGCAGTAGTAGACTCGAGTCTGGCTCTGGCCGGGCTCGTACGCATTCCCGATCCAGATGCACGGCGAAGGCGACGGCGATGGCGACGGCGAGGATAACAAGCGGCCAGCACCGTGACGTCTTTTCCCTTTCTTCTTCTTGATTTTATTTTATTTTATTTTCCGCTCGCGTCCTGCTATCGCCCTTGCCCTTGCGCACACTGTGTAGTACATCTCATCTTTCGAACACTGGGACACTGCGCGACGCTGAACCGACGACATTTACAATCTGTCAGTTGCCCTGCCCAGTCCTGCTCTTCTGCCCTTGCCCCGGCGGGCAGGGTAAGAAAAACAAAAAATGATCGCTCCCGGGTTCGAACCGAGGACCTTATCCGTTCAGGATTAATCCTGTTAAGGATACGCCATAACCAACTATAGGCGCGGTCAGTGACGGACGGACGCGGTATACTTTCATCGGCCGACGACGGCGGGTACGGTGAATCGGTCGGCTGCCTCGGAGACGAAGACAGACGGACAGACCCCGGCGCGGTAACGATGCCGGCCGCTTCGACGAGCCTTCTTTTCCTTTCCTTTCGTTACACCTGTTACGTACGGACCGACAGGCACCGGCCGAAGCCAATATGGACATCCAGCGGCAGAGACGTCAGTCTCGAGCACTGTCATGGATGTGACCATCCAGACACCAGATGAGATGCCAAGCCTCCCAGTCCTCTCTCTGCCAGTACTTGCTCTGTCGCACGTCGCACGTGTTGTCCACGCGAGCCTGGGAATTCCGTTATCAACACCGCCACTCCCACGTGTTCGGCTTTATGCTCGCACCTCGGATCCGGCTTTCTTGGTGTCTCAGTTGTTACTCATTATCTTCTAAGTTAATTTAAATTTGATATTACTAATCTTATGTGTCACTCAAGGAATCTCCAGCTTCGACTCTAGGCAGATCGAGCAGGCCCCGCTCTGCTCCCACTATATATAACTAGCTACTCCCCATTCGTGAATTCTTCTCTTCCCCTCTTTTCTTACTTGTCCCCTAGTCTTACCTCGATCTCGATAAGCCTCTCTCGTCACACGTTAACTCGCCTTTACCTTGCCCCTGCCCCCTGTGGCATTTTCACGAATCAACCCATCAGGCTCCGAGTCAGCAACCAGCATGTCAGCCGCTCCTTGGCCAGTCTTGGAACCGCAGGAGCCATCGAGGTTTTCAGGCATCAAGAAGTCGCACGACGAAGCAGAGGCTTTCGTCTACTCTCTCGAGACATACTTCTACTTCTTCAACCTCGACGACGACCAGAAGATCAAGTTCTCCATCGCGTACCTCGAGGGCAAAGCCGCCCGGTGGATCAGACCTTACCGCAAGGAGCTCGACAAGGAATCCAAGGATCGCACCCACACATGGCTTCGAAACTGGACCGAGTTCACCGAAGAATTGATGAAGCAATTCGGAGACCCGCAACCCAAAGAATTGGTGATGCAATTCGGAGACCCGCAACCCAAAGAATCCGTCTTTGACGACCTTCTCAATCTCACTCAAACCGGAAGAGCGTCAACGTTCGCCAGGAAGTTCCGCGCACTCTCCGAGAGACTCGAATGGGACGACAAGGCCTACTTCATGGAAGTCTACCGCCGCGGCCTCAACCCAGACGTCCAGATGGCACTTGCACTCCGCGGTCCCTACGCTCCAACCGACTTCGAGTCCCTGATCGACACCTCCATCGCCATCGATAATGCCCAATTCAGGGCACGGCGAATAGAATCTGCCAGCGACGACCTTTTCAATCTCACTCAAACCGGAAGAGCGTCAACGTTCGCCAGGAAGTTCCGCGCACTC
>JAMDHV010000208.1:0-17037 GCA_029717575.1 Peribolospora kevripleyi
TTTTTTTTTTTTTTTTTTTTTTTTTTTTTCGTTCCCAAACGAGCGGCGACGACGGAGAAGAGGAAGGAAAAAGTGGTCGTTCAGGTAAGGCCGTTCGTCCTGGACCGGGGTGACGCTTGAAATCCGAGCCGCTTCATGTGCGGCCCGCCCCGTACTCACTCCATCGCAAGAATCCAATCAAAGTCGTCAAAGTCCTTTCGAGAAACTTGACGTGCGACAGAGTCGATCGGGACGCCATGCTGACGTGCGAGAGGGGAACGGAAATACGAAGAGGCGGTGGAACGGTCTGTACGAGTTGTGCTCACTTCCTCCTTTCGACCCCAAGCGGCCCCTCACCTTTCGGCACGTAGCCACCGTCCTATGCGTGCACGGAGAGAGAGAGATAACGACACAGGAATCACGGAAAGAGCGGTCAGAGGTCGATCGGGGCGGGTCGGCGGCACCCAACACCTTACCTCTCGTCTGGCTCTTCGTCCTGAGTCAAATGCAAACGGGCAGACGAAATAAGACAAGCCAAAATGAAGGTGACGTCTGGTCCGAACCGTTCCCTCAGCCCGTCTTCGACCACTCACGATGTGGTATCCAGCGGTACCGCAACTCTCTATCCGACCGAAACGCTCCTTCAGCCCACTCCGATTTACGATATCTCTGAACACGGCGCCCGCCACTATCGTGTCGCGACCGGCGCCCAAGGAAGACCAAGGAGGGGACGCGGACGTCTCGTCAGCGTCGCAGCGACAGTGATTTCTTCGAAAAGCTATCCGATCTGAGCTGGAAAGCACAAAGCTCGGTTTCAAGGAATCGAAGGTACCCACTGGGACTGCACGGGCCGAGTGAAAGGACGAAAATGGGCATGAGAAGCGACGACGATGCATCAGCGCTCCACGTTGCCCCGCCCACGCGAACCTCTGCCGAGCGACGCCGCTCCCTTCGCCCACCTCCTACAAATGTTGCCCAGGCAGACAAAAAGAACGTTGATGGGCTTCTCTCCCGCCATGTTCGCCATCTTGTCGTGATTGTCGGAAAGGGCGAGAGCGGTATGCAAGGTAGCCAGGTGGGTGGACGGGGAAGACGTAGACAGCCTTGGACCCAACCCTCGCACGTGAGCATGGCGTTCCTGGTCGGGCGCTCGGCCCGAGCGACCGAGACTGAGTCGAGGTCGAATGTCGGTCCCCACCCACGTCCGCAGACGT
This sequence comes from Peribolospora kevripleyi, assembly GCA_029717575.1. Classification (NCBI taxonomy): domain Eukaryota; kingdom Fungi; phylum Basidiomycota; class Peribolosporomycetes; order Peribolosporales; family Peribolosporaceae; genus Peribolospora; species Peribolospora kevripleyi. The sequence goes on from JAMDHV010000208.1 coordinate 1,194, forward strand.
CTATCGCATCGGTCTTCGGTCCCTTCGAATGGTAGCGTAGTACTCTCTGATGGACATCTTTAATGGGTACGCCTGTGGGCAGGTCCGATAGCCGCCCACTGTATCCGCTGCGTCCCCCCCGAGGGACGGCGTCCAGAGCTGGCGCCAGAGAAAAAAGGAAAAGAAATGCTAGGAAAATGATAGTGACACGTACGCCGCAACTGCCAACAGTCTCCTTTTGGCGTGAGAAGATACGAGTCCACATACAACATGGCCTTGCTTTGATAAATAGATTTTGCTTCCTATCTATTTCGCCTGCTCTCCTTCAGGTTGCATACCCTGGCCTACCGCAGCTCGACAGGGAGCAGATCGCAATTTCGGCAAGGCTGAAGGGCTTGTGGTCAAGAGGCGGCCGCAGCTGGCGGCTTTAGGCGCCGTACCGCGGTCTTTACCATCGCCGAGCAGCCGTTTTTCACCTCCGACCGCCTTTGACGGCGATGGATGGGACGTCTATAAAGACGGCGAGCGACCGGACGTCCAGCCATGGTGAGTTGCGTCCGCCGGCGTCGCGCCCTCATCTCTCGCTTCGCTTCTCAGGCGCAGACTTGATTTCCGATCCTGCCCGCCATGGCTTCCCTCGTTCCCAGACGAAAAAGATCAACATCGCTCGTGCGGATTGGGAGAGGCGGCTGAACGAGGTGTCCATCAGTAAGGAGTGAGTCCGTCTTTCTTCCTTTCCCCTTTTCTTTCATGCTATTTCGTGGCGGGAAAGGCGGAAGCGAGCGGAAGGGATGAGACAAATATGCAGAAGTGGGAATCTCTCCTAATCGCCCTTCACCCGGGCTTGCGGATGACTTACGTTTCTTTTGCTCACTGATCCGTCGCATCGACCGTCATGTCCTGTCTCGTCGTTGCCCTCGTGAACGTGCGTCTTGACGCCTTTCCCTTCCATGCGCGCTCTTTCTGATTACACAGGGACTTGAACCGACTCATCATGGACTATCTCGTCATAGAGGGCTACAAGGACGCCGCGGAGAATCTGTCCCAAGAGACCGGGCTGAGCCCGAACGTGGATCTGGAAAGCATCGAGAGCCGCATGCTTATCCGCACCGCCATCCAACGTGGAGACATTGAAGAGGCGATAGAGCGCGTCAACGAGTTAGATCCAGAGGTGAGTGCCGCGTGCGATCCGAACCGGCTCCTTGGATGGCATCGACGGGGAACCGAAACGATAGCGAGCGAGCGAGCGGACGAGGATGAGAATGTTCTATGCACCACTCTCAGACCCCTTCCGAGGGGTCGCTGATGAGACAAAACACCAACTTCAGTCTTCAAACTGAGTCCGCTCTCTGCTCCGGGAACGATCGTCGACGCGTGGACTTTTAGTTGACGAGAGACGCCTTTGCCTTATCTCTGGCCCTCGTCCTTTTTGTTGCCGCTCGACCGACTTTCTCAGATCCTCGACCTGAACCCAGCGTTGCACTTCCGCCTGCAGCAGCAACGTCTGATCGAGTTTATCCGATCCGGTGACGTTGCCTCTGCCCTCTCCTTCGCCCAGCAAGAACTGGCTCCTCGTGGGGAGGAAAACCCAGAGTTCTTAGACGAGCTCGAGCGCACGATGGCACTTTTCGCCTTTGATTCTGTCTCCCTCTCTCCGGAGGCGGGAAGCGGCAAGGCACCTACAAACATTGTCGAGCTCATGTCCCCTGCTCAGCGACTCAAGACGGCGGGAGAGCTCAACGCGGCCATCCTCAGCGCTCAGAATCAAGGCAAGGACCCCAAGCTGCCCGGGTTGCTGCAGATGATGGAGTGGGGTGAAACGCTCCTGCTGGACCGCGCCGAGTTCCCTCGCCTCGATCTCAAGGGCGCGCTAGGAGTTGTCGAGGGGGCAGATACAGATGTCAAGGTCGAGGACACGATGGTGATCTGATAGGGATGCGCTAGCATCTCTCTTGCCCTCGCTCGGGTATTCTCCTTTCCGGCTTTGTTTTTATTTCCTCGAGGGCTTCATGGACGGCTCGGCGTCATCGCTTTCGAAACTTGGATATATGCTCTGGGCCTCTTCCTGTTCTCCCGCCCCCCATCTTCTACCTTCCATTCTCTCACTGTCTCCATGCCCTTGTACCATGTAAAAGCCTCGACAGCTGCTGTACTTTTTATCTCAATGCATACCTCACCATCATCGCAAATGCGTGTGCGGAGATCGGCCAGTTTGATCGGCGGCCGCAGCCACAGCAAGATGTAGATTTGTGTGGGGTCGTTTGGTCGACTTCCGGTCTTCCAATGCTCGGGACTGGCCATGGATGGCCAAAGCGCTCCCTCCATAGACTACCTTGAACGTCCCCCGAGCTATTCGGACTTTTTGGTGAGTTTCTTCTTTCGTGAGAGGGGCGGCTCTTCCTTCCGAGCCTCCTGTCAGACCGCCCGCTCTTCGACCGCTGTCGATCCTGTGTCGCTACTCTCGTCTTCTCCGTCCTACGGCTTTCACTCCGCCACGCAATCTTCTCTGACGTCCACTCTCCCGCACAGAATAGCTACCTTTTGCCCAACAGACCGTGTCTGATCGGACCCGCCCTCGTACGGCAGTGGCCTGCGTTTCGCTCCTGGCGTCGAACCGACGACTGCTCGCGCTCCGGACGGCCCGACGAAGGGACCTCGAAGAACGCGGCGGGTCCACACACGTGCCCGTACCATACCGGTGACATCAACTGGGACCATCTGGTGGCCACGTATGGCTCCCACAGCGTCGCTGTGGCGGATTGCAATGTGCGCTACTTCAGCGACCAGAAGCGGGAGGAGATGACGTTGGCGGAAGCGGTGGGAAGGATGAAGGCTGAGATAGAACGAAGGAGGGAGGGCGTGATGCGGGAGGGGGCTGCTCCAGGACAGCTCGCCGAAAGCGAATGCGAAAGCCTGTACATCAAGGACTGGCATCTGGTGCTACAGTCCAAGGACGCCCCTTTGGAGCTGGACGATCGCATGCCGTATCGGACGCCGGGCATATTTGCCGATGATTGTGAGCGCATAGATGAGTTTTTTTTGTTTTTTTAATCCTGCAAATTCGCACGAACGGCGACCGGACTCACTTTGCTTCATCGTTCGTCGTCCAGGGCTCAACAACAACGCGGACACGTCGGACGACTTTCGGTTCTGCTACGCTGGACTGGCCGGCACATTCACCCCGCTCCACCGCGACGTCTGTGAGGGTCGTGCCGAAAAGGGCGACGTGTCGGGCACGGCGCTCCGTGTGGGCCTGAATCTCACTGCGCCTTTCCCTTTCTCCGGAAACGTGCAGACACCTCCTACTCTTGGTCTACGAACATCGTCGGGCGCAAGCGGTGGTGGCTCTTCCCCCCTCATGTCGCTCATCTCCTGAGACAAGATCCGAAGAGCCGCACTTCGCAATTGGCGTACGATGTGCGCGACGTCAGCGACGAGACCTTTCCTGGTGTGAGGGATGCGCTCCAGGAGTGCAGAGTAATCGAGCAGGAAGTGAGTGGCTCGTTCGATCCACGCCCCCAGGAGCGCCTTCGCTAAACGTCTTGCCCTCGTGCGACAGGCTGGAGAGACCATATTCGTTCCGTCCAATTGGCACCACCAAGTTGAAAACCTGACGGACTGCATCAGTGTGGGTGCGATCTGACGTTTGTGCAACCTCATCTTAACGCTCACGAAGCACATTCGCGATCGTCCCGGGTTCGTTCTGTTTTGTCTTTATTTTCCTTTCCCTCGCCCTTTGGGCAGCTCAACGTGAGTGTGGCAACCATGCTAAACCGATTCGAAGCCGCTCTCGCACCAAGCACAGAGGATAATGACGAGTCTCTCGGCTTTCGGCCTTGTCCAGCACAACTGGTGCAACTCGGTCACCCTGCCTTCAATGTACGAGGCGCTCAAGAACGAGGCCGCCGACGTGTCTGAGGCGATTTCAGACGTCAGAGACATGCTAAAGGAGAACGCAGAAAAGGGCAGCGCCGCCGTCGCGCGGTCTAATGAGACATCCGCTGGGACGCAAGACGGGACAACGTCGCAGCCAGAGGGAAGCATGACGCCGGTGCAAGGGGACGACTGGGAAGTGGAGTGGTTGAAACTTGTCGACGACCTCATGGTGAAAGACGCCGGTTGGGGCTGGAAGCACTTCCTCGAGATGGTCGAATACAACATCTGTCCGGATACGCTGGCTACTTCAGTGAGTAGCTTTTCGCAGATCAACAAAAAACAATGGCGCACGACGTCCCTTGCCCTCTGACAAGTGTTTCACTGATGCGATCCGCAGAACGAACTAAGGCCGCCTATATCCTTCGTCCACGAACGAGTCAAGGCCGTGCTGGACGACTTTGTCACACGGAAAGAGTACGAAAAACTGGACGACTTGCGACAGATTGTGGATCGGTTGAGGAGTCGGGTGCAATGTTGACGTTGGAAAGTGGATTTCAGGTCTCCGGAACAGAGGAAGCTGTTCCAGAAGGCGACGTCGATGTCCGCTCGTGTCGCTGGGAAGACGGTCTCAGTCGTTCTCCGTTTCCCTGTCTCCTCCTCCAGAAGCGAGGCTCCTCCGAATCATCTCCGCCATCAAGTCCGAGCTGGCGTCGCCATATTCTCGTCCGCGGACAGTAATCATGTAAGAGACTGTGCAGAGAGGAACCGATACGACCATCGTGCTAAGTTGGTTTGCGACAAGGCCACCTCGAGGTGTGATCATTGTGGTTTTATGCTTCAATGGCTCACCGTCTTCGATCTTGCGCAGCGACTGCTCGGTGACGGTCTGTTTCTTGCGAAGGTTGAAGACGAAAGGCACGAACGGCTCGAGGGCTGTAGTGACGGAAGGAAGGAGAAGGACCATAAACGATGACGATGAGCGCAATGAGCGCGTGCCCAAGTCCTCGCTGGCCACCGTGAAGGACCTGCTCACCGCCCCTAATCGACCTCAGAAGTGCGCATACAGCCAACGCGACATTCGTGTTCCCGCTACCGACACTGTTGATAGCGAAGCGCATAAGCTCGCCCGTCAGGTCGGACAGGCCCAAGAGGTAGTCCGCGACGGTAACTTGCACAATCTGCCGCACAAATCCAAGGCACGAAGCTATGTGATCAGCACGGGAGCCCTCCACCATCCGAGCACTAAGCGGGGGAGATGTGCGTCACCTGCAGCCCGTCTTCATTTGTGAGCTGTCTTCGGATCTCATCAAGAGTGATCACCTCTCCGTGCTCAAGGAAGTGCATAAAGGACACGGCTTCGATCTAGAGGGAAAAGTGAAGCTGCGTGATGCGTCAGAGCTGTCCAATGTCGAGGCGGGATGGGCCCCCGGGGTCGCCAACGTTAGATGGACGAGGATGAAGCTCACAAACTCTTCCAGACCACCAGCAACAGCCCTCCTGTACCTATTCCCATTGTCTCCCTCAACCTCACTTCCAATCCGCTTGAACAGATCCACGATCTCGTCCCTCTTCTTCTTGGCCTCGTCGAGGATCTGGCGTGACTTTTTGTCCGACGCGCCGGTGACGCGATGGAGGTGGAAGATGAGCTTCTTGGAGAGGGCAGTGATGTCTCGAGAGGTCTTTATCAGGCGCTCCCGCCGGTCATTCTTCGTTGCAAAAAGGGGAAGAAGGGAGAAGAATGGCGTTGGTAAACGCCGACGACGATGGTCAGTCCAAGGGATGGAAGACGAGCTGGAGCGGTCCTTGCTCAGAGTGCCGGACAGACGCACGTGTTGGTCCAACTCGGCCCTAAACCCCTCAAAGACGGAGAGGACGACGTCTGCCCTCGAGAGCTCCGCAAGCGGAGAAGATGGGCCTTCTTGTTTGGTGGAGTGATCCATGTCGACTTGGACATGCCGTCGTTGACGGTCCACCGGGATCGTGCGAGCCATGGATGGTGTTTTGGTGAGTGTCGCAGTCGATCACTGTCCTGTCACGCTGCGGCGGCGAATCCTTCCAAGGACATGCACGGGCCTTCCGTCATATCATTCGTCGCGTCTTCATCTTCTTCTGCTTGTTACTTTTTTCCGTCTTCTTTTCTTTTCTTTTCTTATCTTTTTCCGTTTTCTGTCTCTTTCCGCTGATATAGACGAGCACGCACAGGCAAGAAAAGAAGGCCCTCTGCGACAGTGCGGCCATGTCAACGGCGAGGGTGAAATGCGCATCGCACATGACGGCGCCGTAAGCGTGTTCATCGATCCGACATCCTTGTAGCATTACAGACTTCCCCTTGTTTTATTCTCGAGTACGATCGGCCGAAGTTGTTATATACCCCACTACGGGTCAGATATATCAGATGTTATCGGGACGCGTCCGCGATGGGATTAGCATGGACGGTTACCTAGAGAGAAGTACGGCAGAGGCAGAAGGGAACGGACGCAGGAAGACGTCAGCGGCCAATCCCATCCACGCGCGAGAGCAGAAGCTAGGAGAACGCCAAGCAAAAGAGAGGAAAATAGACGAGATCGCGCTCACATTCTTCAACTTGATCTCGTGTAGCGGCCTGTGCTTCTCATTGACGGGCACCTTCTCCATCGCGTCTAGCGTCGAGTCTTGTCCGTCGATAACCCTGACGATCGATGCAGACGCGCGGATGGCGGCGTAAAAGCGGAATGAGCATGAGTGAGGGGATGTACACGGGGACTTGAAAAAATAGATGAGTTGATCGAGCCGGGTACGAAGCGCGACTCACTTGCCGAATATTGTGTATTTTCCGTCGAGGTGCGGCTGCTTGGCGTACGTGACAAAAAACTGGGTTTGGAAAGCACGACAGAGATGAATAGGGCCGCAGTAGTGAGCTCGAGGGTCATTTAAACAACGTGGGAATCCAAGGCTTGGGGCCCTACATTGTCGCCGCGGGCCATGTCCAAAAGGAAGACACTACGCGCTCGTGCTCGTGCTCACCTGTGACTTGTTCGTATCAGGTCCACTGTTTGCCATAGCGACGATGCCTCGCGAGTTGAACTGAGCTCATCCAGGCACGATAAAAGGGAATTGGGAAGGAAAACGGATAGGCGTAAGGGCAAAAGGAAAACGTCTTCACATCCTCGACCGACCTCCGGAGTTGCCGGATGCTGACCTTCAACGTTGTCCGGATCTCATCGTTGAAAGCGCGTCCCCAGATGGATTGGCCTCCCTTTCCTGTTCCGGTTGGGTCACCGGTCTGTGAGGTGCGGCAGGGGAAGGGGTAAGAGTTGGAGAATGAGCGCTCCGCTGGTTTGCAGTGTAAATCGATGAGTGATCTGGGAGACGCACTTGGACCATAAACCCTTTGATGCTACGAGGAGAGGAAAAAAGATTCGGGACGGTCAGCCGATAAAGATTGAGGCCGGGAATAGAGACACTCACTTGCGGTGCCATATCAGATTGTCGTAGGAGCCGGCAGCGCAGAGGCCGAGGAAGTTCTGTGGGAGACGCGGGGAACGCGAGGACAAGACGAAAGGATCAGCACGATGGAGCCGTGAGCAAGGTCGGGACATCTCGGCGGAAGACTTCTCCGCAACCGGAGTCCACGCAAAACGAAATGGCCGACCTGATGGTCCCCTCACCTCGGCTGTCTTCGGGACCGCTTCGCAGAAGACCTCGATCTGCCGGCGCCCGAAGGGGGAGAAGGGAAACAGCACATCATCAATTGAGATACAGAGGCTCCAGGCCTACGTTGTCACCAGCACACGCACCTTGAGATCTCCTAATGTGGTGTGCAGCGTCACAGACATCTTATGGTCGAAGTGGAAAGGGGGCAGAGAGGCAACGTCGTTCGAAGACTTGGCCTGAGCGTTGCCGACTTGGAAGCGCGCCGATCACAATTGCGGGTCGTGCACGTGACCTCAGCATCGATGGGGAGTGTCCCCAAGAGAATGGCATTTCACTTCTTCCATTCCGACGACTTCTTGCAAGCCAGTCCCGGGAGACGGCGGGAATGGAGGATGGCCACAAAGTCGGAAGGCGGGTGCTTCGCCCGGCGCCTGTGGACGGGGACGTCTGGCATCCGTTTGCCGTTTGCCCCTCGGCATGGACGCTGGTCCGACCGAGCACGCCCATTCCAGCGCTCGGTTCATTGTGCCCCGCCGGCACTTCTTAAATGTCCTGCCTGCTAAGCGGTCTCACGGCGAGGGCGGGCCGGTATATCATTGGTTACGTGTCTCGTTTGACGGACGGCTCCTCCCCCAGATTCCATCTTCCTCCAGCCGGCTTCCTTCCCCGCATCAGATGCTCCACATTCGGGGCCCCGGCTTGGTTGGGCCTCACCCGTTGCCTGAATGGGCGAATAGCGCTGTCTACCCCAAAGGCTGAAGGCGTGGAGAACATCCGCACAGCTAGCTATTCTCCGCTTTTTCATCTTTGCTTATCGGGTCGCATCGGAAGGTTGTCAAGCCATCGACGTTCTATTCTCTCCGAGCTCGTCCACATGGTAGGCGCGTGGCGTCGACCGTCAGGGTCGCTCTGAGCGGAGAAGCGAGTTCCGGAAGCCACAGGTTGCCGGCTTCGAAGGTTCAAAAGCAGACCAGATCTCCACCGTAGATCCTTACACTCCACTCTCTCCAGTCGACTCGTCTCGTTCCTCTCTTACATTCCATCCAATCGTCCTCGCCACGCCACAAGAGAAGATGGCCACCGTAGATCCGTCCAGCGCCTTGCACAGCCCGCCCAAGGTCAGCGCTACGGTGTCCCACCTCGAACACCCTGCACCTCCAACGACAAACGCAAGCGTCGATGCAAAGTCCATCGCCGCGTCCTGGCTCGCCGACTTCTCTCAAGCGATCGCCTCTTCCAAGCCGGAAGAGGCGGTGACGGCCCTCTTCCTCCCCAACGGCTACTGGAGGGACTTGCTCTCCCTCAGCTGGGACTTCCGCACGCTCCACGGTCACGACGAGATCAAGGCGTTCTTGACACAGGACGGGGGCCTTTTCAAGAAACGTGGCCTCGACGCCATCCGCGTCTCTGGAGAGCCGGCGCTCGTCCAGGGAAGCCCCGAGCACGAATGGGTCCAGACCTTCTTCGAGTGAGTGGACATCCGCGCCGGTTCTTCGATCGCTCAGCCCGTCGACCCTTACCAGGAACCGCCTTCGGTTTTCTCTTTCCTTCCGTTCCCATTCAGCTTCGAAACTTCTGTCGCCCGCGGCCGAGGTCTAGTTCGCCTGATGCGCGACCCCCAAGACCCTACGGGACAGACCTGGAAGGCCTTCACCTTCTACACCGGCATAGAAGAGATGAAGGGTCACGAGGAAAAGTCAGGACCGACGAGGCCTAGGGGCGTCAACCACGGTCAGCACGAAGGACGCGTGAGCTGGAAAACACGCAGGGCCGCTAAGAAAGATTTTGTCGATTCTGAGCCCGAGGTAAGCTAGCATATCGACCATCTCTATCCATTCCTTGAAGAGAGAGGGGGGAGACTCTCTCTTCTAATGCACTTCCGTCGCTGATTTTAATTGAGCCGTCTGACAGGTCGTCGTCGTTGGTGCGGGCCAAGCCGGCTTGACCGTGGCTGCGCGCCTCGGTGAACTGGGCGTAGACACGCTGATCGTCGAGCGCAACGGACGGATCGGAGACAATTGGCGCAAGCGTTATGATTTTCTCGTGCTTCACGATCCCGTGTGGTACGACCATTTGCCTTACATAAACTTCCCTCAGAACTGGCCCATCTTCACTCCCAAGGACAAGGTGAGTCAGACGTCCCAAGGTGTTGTTTGTGCCGCCCTCGGAGAGTAACCTTTACCCCGTCTCCCTTCCCCTCTCCATTCAGCTTGCAGACTGGTTCGAAGCCTACGCCGCGTCGATGGAGCTCAACATCTGGCTCTCCACCGAGCTCCAGTCAGCCGTCTACGACGACGCGTCGCGCAAGTGGACCATCAAGGTCACCCGCCCCGACGGCACCGAGCGCTGCCTCCACCCCGCTCATCTCGTCATGGCAACGGGCCACTCTGGAGAGCCGCACATTCCCCACTTCAAGGGTCTCGACAAGTTTAAGGGCCAGGTGTGCCATTCGAGTCAGCACGGAACGGGCGCCAATTGGCGCGGTAAAAACGCCGTCGTCGTGGGATGTTGCAACTGTGAGCCCCAGCTCTCGATTGCCGGTCTTTGGCCTGCAGTATCTTTGTCGTGGTGTGCATTCGCCTTTCGCTGATGACCCTTTATATTATATTCTTTTGCGGCTGTCGCTGTTTATAGCCGGGCACGATATTGCACACGACTTCTACGTGAGTGTATCTCTTGACGTCTCCACCCTGCAAGTCCAGAGACCAAGACCAGTAGCTCTAAACCGATTTCCCCATTCCCGCTGTCTGTCTTGATTGTTATAGGAGAACGGCGCCAAGTCCGTGACGATGGTACAGCGGTCTAGTACCTACGTGATGAGCTCTGACTCGGTGCTTGACATTCTCATGAAGGGACTCTACGACCAAGGTGAGTTTTCACGGTGGGGACCCACAAGGACGTGGAAGACACGCAGGGTTACCGAGGCCGCCTCCCCCCCGCGCCCCCCGGTCTCTTGCACCATCTGCAGACGGCCCTCCGGTCGAAGACGCGGACGTCCTCTTCAACTCGGTACCCAACCCGCTCTACCTCACTCTGCACAAGCACGTCACTCAACGGATCGCGGACTACGACCGTGAGACGCTCGACGGCCTTCGCAAAGCCGGCTTCAAACTCGATTTTGGTCCGAATGATTCAGGCTTCCTCATGAAGTACTTTACCAGGGGCGGGGGGTACTACCTTGACGGTGAGCATGCATTTCGATTCCAAAGGCATTGCGCTAGTTTCGTCGGTGCGAGATCTAGACCCTGAATCCAATCGTCGCTCTTGCGCATTCAGTCGGAGCTTCGAAACTCATCGCGGACGGAAAGATCAAAATCAAGCAAGGCAAAGAGATTGACTACTTCGATGAAGACGGCATCGTCTGTGCGTACGAAGTCTCTTGACTCGATTTGGGGACGAACGGCCCGTCTCACTACGGATTTCTTGCTTCCTTTTGTCGCACGTCCTTCAGTCGAGGACGGGTCCAAGCTCCCTGCGGATGTCGTGGTTCTCGCGACCGGGTATCAGAACATGCGCACCACTGCACGTCGCATTTTGGGAGACAAAGTTGCCGATCGGGCCAACGACGGTGAGTTTTCGCTGCCCCTCTCGACGATTCCCGTCTGGCGTCGAACAGGCGGTTCCGATGGCCCCCGCTCATGCACGCGTTACTCGCCCTGTCCTCGCGCCTTGCTCGCAGTCTGGGGCCTCAACGAGGAGGGAGAGATCCGGACAATGTGGCGCTCCTCCGGCCACCCTGGCTTCTGGTTCATGGGCGGAAATCTCGCCCTGTGCCGGTTCTACAGCAAGCGACTGGCGCTCCAGATCAAGGCCATTCAGCTCGGCCTTCACCGACAGTAATTCCGGCAGTGTGATTCGATTTTTCGGACCGGTTTCTCTCCTCTCCTTTCCTCTCTCAACGTGTACGTATGATTCAGCTGATGTGCGAAAGAACAAGAGACGCCATGTCACAAACAGGTCTACATATTAGAGACATGGGGGCAAGATACATGGAGATGTCTAGGTGTCGATGAAGAGTGCTACATGTGGGAGAATCGCAAGTGTCCATGGCCGGCCGACGAACAGGGGCATCTCCGTCTACTCCTCGTCTCGTCCCCTGACCGTGGCCCTTCCCTCAGCGTCCGTGATATCAAACTGAATCACAAAGAACGTCTTCGAGCCGTCCCTCGTCTTGCACTCGTACCGCACAGGCTGGCCGTCCCAGTACCTCCGCAGGTCAAAGCTCATTCCCCCAGAGAAGGGGATCCCGAGGCTGAGATCGGAAAAGTTGATGAACCCGTTCATAAAGTCGCAGGTGACAACGTCGCGCGGGGTGATGCGCACCGACGACCGTCGTTCGGCCGAGGAGAAGTGACTTCGTCGGACGTCGTGCGGCCTGGGCGGAGAGGTAAAGTCGGGTAGCTTGGCGGGGGATACGCCGGTCGTAGGATCCAGCTCGTCCTCGTCACCGTCGTCGGACGCAATGTAGAAGAGAGGCGTCACATCGTCCTCGACATCCGTCTCGGCCGTCCAGCCCGCTTCCGTGGAGGGGAAGGCGGGCCAGCCGCCCTTAGCGAACTCGTGCTGCGCGTCGCCTGACACGTCCGAGGTCGCCGCCGTCCCGGGCAGCCTCGTCACGTTTAACCTCTGCATGGTGGCAACGAGCGGGCTGACCGCCCACGGTTTGTCGGCGTAGAGGTCACATGTCAGGCTAGGATCGATGACCTTTGCGAACTGGACCGCCGCGCTCGTGCCCCACGGCAGCGAGTCTCGGATGGGCCGGTCAAAGAAATTGCCGAAGACGATGTCGTCGGCCGAATACGACCCGTCCTCCGAGTCGGAGCTGGGCAGAAAGCGACCCTGTATGACGATGCTCCATGTCATCCCGTGGCCGTTGGTGCCGGGACCCGCGTCGAAGTACGGCGACGACTCGCGGTGGTCCACGCCAGCCGGGTCCTCGCCGGTGAAGTCCTTGATGCGCACAGCGATGCGGCCGACAAAGTGGCGGGAAGCAACAACAAACGGTATGTCATCGTGGTTGACGGCAACGGCGGAGAGCGAGTCTGGCGACGGCCCGGCGGTGACGCTTAGGCGTGGTGCCATGGTAGCGGGCCGGAGGAAGGAGCGACGATGGTGAACGTCGTGTGTACGAACGCAACCGGACAAGGCAGCTTACGTAACACTTGGCCATCCATCCCTTCGCCGCAGCAGATGTCACGTGCAGATGGGAGGAGATGGATGCGAACCCGACCATTCCGGTCGCGCGACACGGCGTAGTGATCCGAAAACAACACACGCTGTTTCAACGAAACCGGCGTCCGTGTTCAGAAATGAATGTCTCAAGCCCGGTGGGGTAAGCGTTTGATGGAACACTTACGCTACTATAGCTCGACCGAACAGCTCACACTATGACATGTGCGTCTGCTCCGAAAACAACGGACGCGTGTGCTGTTTTGGAGCGCTATAGAATGCGTGCTCCCTTAATCCGGCGGGGGGTTCACTAAAATCTGAACGGGATTCGTCTCCTGCTCGTCCACTTCCTATGGAATAGGCACTCTTCTTCTTCTATAACCATCTCACAGCAGCACACCAGACGGATGCGGTGGTCGGGACGTGGAAATGCTGTGAATCTACTCACCATTTCGCACCCATCCGGTGATGGCACCCTGATTCAACTTCACTTTGCTGTGGATGCGACATCGACACTAAAGCGAACAGCCGGAAAGGTAGAGATGGGGCCATGGACAAGACGGGGTGCTCAGCGTTGGCCTCACCGCCTAAGGTATAAGAAGACCGGCTCTCGTCGGTGTCCTCTCCCTTTCCTTCACCAGCAGCCCAGAGCTCTCTCTCTATTCTCCATCTAGATCTTACAATTTCCCTAGATCAGTGAGTTTAAGTCTCTTCCTTTTATTGAGCGCCCTCACCCTCCTTTTCTTCACTCCAGCAACAGCCCAGCGCGCCGTCTCTCAATTTGCCTCATCCACCACGCAACCACCTAGGTTCAAGTATCTCTATTTTCTTAAACGCTGTAGCTTGTGTGCAACTGACCTTTTCCGCCGCCGTACTCACAATAATAACTTTGACTCCCCTACTCACACTGGTTTTGGCTGCCGTACTAACCCTGGTTTTGCGACCTAAGGCGTGCGGTGCCGGTCGCTGCTGCGGGGCCCTTGACTGGGGATGCGGCCTGGGGATGCGGCAGATGGAGGGGTGGAGGTCAAGATGAGCTGCGGTGGAAAGACATCAGAAGAGTCGCTGGTTGAGGGTGTTCGTGGAGGGGCATCGGACGGCGCTCAGGGGTCCGGAGCTCCGACGATCACAGCCACGCGCCAACGCGTTTTCCCTTCCACTTCTACGATTACCGCCCTTGGTGTTGGCGTCCCTCCTCCCATGCACAAGGTGAGCACTTCCAAAACCTCCCTCTCATTGATTGTGCTGACCTTAACCGATGCTCTCTTTTCCTCTGGTAGGTCCATTATACCCCTTCCACCTATGGGCCTTGATGTGGAGGAGGAGGTGATATTGGGGGGGATAGGCGGGTCTCGCGTCCCGCCTCCAATGCACAAGGTGAGTACTTCCAAAACCCTCCCCCTTCATCGACTGTGCTGACCTTAACCAATGCTCTCTTTTGCTCTGGTAGGTCCATTATACCCCTTTATACCCATGGACCTTGATGCAGAGGAGGTGCGATCATTGGGGACCAAACCCAATGATCGAGCCGCCCCCCCTTTCCTGGTGGTAGCCTTCAGACTCCAATGCACAAGGTGAGTACTTTCAAAACCTCCCCCTTCATCGACTGTGCTGACCTTAACCAATGCTCTCCTTTCCTCTTGTAGGTCCATTATACCCCTTCCTACACCCATGGACCTTGATGCAGAGGAGGTACGATCATTGGGGACCAAAATCACCCAATTGATCAGGCCACCCGCACTGGTGTTGGCCTCCCGCATTCAATGCACAAGGTGAGCTCTCCCAAACCCCCTCCCCCCATTGGCTGTGCTGACCTTCACCAATGTTCTCTTCGTGCTCTGGCAGGTCCATGATCATTGGGTAGACCACCCCTTTGATCCTCTCCTCTCCTCTATTGGACCTTGATGCAGAGGCGGTGGAGATCATTGGGGAAATTGGGCACCCCATTGATCTCACTCTTCTGGTGTTGACCTCCCGAATTCATCTCCCTATTATTTCTTCTGGTGTTGGCCTCCAGCCTCCAATGCACAAGGTGAGCACTTCCAAACTCCTCGCCCCAATTGACTGTGCTGACCTCAGCCAATGCTCTCTTTTGCTCTGGTAGGTCCGGGCCTCGATGCGGAGGCGGTGCTTTGATTCCCCCCCTTTCTTTTGGCCTCCGCTTTTCACTGCACAAGGTGAGAACTTCCAAGCAAACCCCTCCCCCTATGACTGTGCTGGCCTTAACCAATGTTCTCTTTATGCTCTGGCAGGTCTATGATCATAGGGGCTGGGACCCTTTGATCAGACCTTGATGCTTTGAAAGCGGAGTGGCGGCACAGGCTGGTCCTGCGCCGCAGGTAATCGTAGGGAAGGGAGACGCGGGCCGTGGTTGGGCGTCGGCAGTGGACGGCCCCTGGCGCTCGTCAGCCCCTGAACACTTTTCGACCAGCGACTTGAGGGAGAGGTCTCTCTCACAGGCGGTTTGTTGCGACTTCCACTCCAAAGTCTGTCGCAAAACCAGGTTGCAGAGCCATTCTCGGGTCTTGTTGGTGTGACGGCAGGCACCAGCATGACCTTTGGTTGCAAAACCAGTTTTTTTCTTTTTAGCAGGTTACAGCTACAGGTACCCGCACGGACTTTGGCCGCAAGGCCTCCTTCCTATTTCCCCTTCCTTTTCTCACTTTTCTCTCCCCCTTTTTTCCCACAGGTACCATCAAGCCTCGACCACATCCACCCATCAATCCATCAACCTCGGCCTTCTTTTTTCTCTCCCCTTCTCTCCTTTATTTTTCCCACAGGTACCCAAACCTCAAGACTCGTCAAGCCATCGACCTCGGCCTTCTTTTTTTCTCTCCCCTTCTCTCCCCTTCTTTTTCTCTACCATCAAACCTCAATACCAATCAGGCCATCGACCGTTTTTCTCTCCTTCTCTCTCCTTCTCTCCCCTTCTTTTTTCTCACAGGTACCATCAAACCTCAAGACCCATCAAGCCAATCAGGCCATCGACCTTTTTTCTCTCCCCTTCTCTCCCCTTCTTTTTCTCTACCATCAAACCTCAATACCAATCAGGCCATCGACCGTTTTTCTCTCCTTCTCTCTCCTTCTCTCCCCTTCTTTTTTCTCACAGGTACCATCAAACCTCAAGACCCATCAAGCCAATCAGGCCATCGACCTTTTTTCTCTCCCCTTCTCTCCCCTTCTTTTT
>JAMDHV010000209.1:0-16580 GCA_029717575.1 Peribolospora kevripleyi
AAGGGGATGTGGTGCAAGCACAAATGAGAAGGGACCGCCAGTGAAATAGAGAGAGAGGAAGGGCATACGAACATTACAGTCTCCCGATTGGTGGTTGGCAATGACGTGCCAGTACGGGGGAATGTCCCCGGATTGCGACTGAGGTCGCTCTGTCGTAGAACGGCGAATCAAGCCTAAACGACATGCCAAGGCTAGGAAGCAGGGAAGAATGGCTGGCTCACTGTTCGTTTAAAAACGTAAGATCAGCGGCGTAAACCGCCGCCGCCAGCTCGTCGGGCGAGAGAGATGACCCGCTCGAGGTCCAACAGAGTTCACACTCTCCCACTAGAGCAGCCTGCCACTCTGACGCGCTACCATCCGTGGTATTGGCGGAGAAATGGCACATCAGTCCTTTGCAGATGTCGAAGATTTCCAGGAAGGTCATCTGGCGGAAGGTGACTGGATGGACGCTGGATGTGCTGCAGAGGGAGGAGGGCAAGTCCAGGACGCGGCACTTCGGGTCACAAAGCATGCGAAGGAAAGGTCGCCGATGAATCGCCGCGGCTGGTGAACCGGCTTCAGGCTCATCTTTGAAGACAAGCAAAACTTCGACTTTCTCGAAAGACATTCTGATGGAGCTGGGTCGAGCAGAAAGTCACAAGGTGCAGTCAACGACGACGACGGTGTGGTGGAAGCGATCAGACGGGCTGCTATGGAAGAGTTGGTGGTAAGAAAGAGAGATGATGGTTCATGGCTGAGTTAGGGGAGATGCTTTATTTATATACGTGGTGTTCACGTCACAGGTGCCCTCTCGACTCCGCCTGAGACACCGACGGTCGTCCGATCGCTTGCAGGCCGCAGTCGCGAGCTTGGGGACCCAGGTTTTACCGCAGCTTGTCACATGGCGTGCCGCAGTAGGCCTCCTTTCATATGTTCACCCTCGTTGCCCCGCCATGGCCGCTCCGTTCCCACATCCGCGTATGCCGGCGGCATGGCGGCTCGGAGATACGATAGTACGATGCTGTTTAGATAGAGACAGCTTGCGTACGCCGAACTAGATGAGATGGGCGTTGGGCACAAACGCGCACACATGCTCGCGATAGTGACGGTTCCAGATCGGCCTCCTTGTCCTTGGAGCATCTCTCAGCGTCCCTCGTCCCTGTTCGAGCGTCGCTCATCTGTGACAACATTATCTTCATCATGTCGTCACTGGCCACCAGCGGCACCAAGCCCGAGGTGGAGACTCGGCTGTTCATCAACAATGAGGTGAGCGAGCACCGTCGACGACGTCCGTCCTGCCTCGACTGAACGCGCCGCCCCGCCTCCGCCCCTCCTCGGCAGTTCGTAGAGTCCATCTCGGGCAAGACGTTCCCAATCAAGAACCCCTACACCGGCCAAGTCACCGCCAACGTCTACGAGGCGGATGTGGCCGACGTGGAGAGGGCCATCGACGCGGCCAAGGCCGCCTTCCCGTTGTGGTCCGAGGTTCGGGGGATGGAACGCGGCAAGCTCTTGTACAAGCTCGCCGACCTGATCGAGGAGCACTTCGACGAATTTGCTTACCTCGACGCCATCTCCATGGGCGCGGCTGTGGGATACGCGGCTCCCTTTCTCATGGCCGCCGTCAGGCATTTTCGCTACTTCGCCAGTCTGTCCGCCATCGTGCAAGGGACCACGTCGCTGAGCATGCCCGGCTTCCTCAACCTCACCCTTCGTCAGCCCTACGGCGTCACCGCGGCCATCATACCTTGGAACATGCCCATGGTCATGATGGCAATCAAAATCGGACCGGCCATGGCAACGGGCAACACCATCGTCGCCAAGTCGTCCGAAAAGGCGCCCCTCTCGCCCTTGTTGCTGGCCAAGCTCGTCAAGCAGGCCGGCTTCCCCCCAGGAGTGATCAACATCATCTCCGGCTTTGGCGTGCCGGCCGGTCAGGCGCTCGCCGAGTCCATGGTCGTTCGCAGGCTCGCCTTCACCGGCTCGGTCAGGGCGGGCAGGCTGATCAAGGAGGCGGCCGTGCGGTCCAACATGAAGCACGTCACGCTCGAGCTGGGCGGAAAGTCGCCCCTCGTTGTCTTCCCAGACGCGGACCTCAAGAAGGCCGTCCGGTGCGCCGTCATATCCATCTCTAGCATCGCCGGTCAGATGTGCATGGCGTCGACGCGTGTATACGTGCACTCTTCCATCGCCGACGACTTTGTCAAAGCGTTCGCCGAGGTGCTCTCCGCCATCAAGCCGGGCGACCCGCTCGACCCGACGACGGCCATGGGCCCCCTAGCGGACGAGGGGCAATTCGAGCACGTCAAACGCTTTCTTGAGACGGCCAAGCGCGACGGCCTCCGCATCGTCGTGGGCGGCGGAGCCGAAGAGCGACGTTTGACGGTGGAACCCACGATCGTGCGCGACGTGCCGGAGAAGCACGTCGTCCAGCAGCAAGAAATCTTCGGGCCCGTGGTGACGGTGAACACGTTTGATGAGGAGGAGGAAGTGCTGGCTCGGTGCAACGACACCGAGTACGGTCTCTACGCCTCCGTGTTCACAAAGGACATCAATCGGGCCATCCGTTTCGCCAAGGGCTTCGAATCGGGCACCGTAGCCGTCAACGCGTCCTCTCCCACCGCCGCGTCGGACATGCCCTTTGGGGGTTACAAGATGTCTGGAGACGGAAGAGAGTGTTCCACGTCTGTCATCGACGATTGGACCGAGGCCAAGGCCGTGTTCATCGATACAACCTGAAGTCTTCTCTCTCGAACGTGTCTGTCTTGTCTCTCCATCGTCGTAGGAAGCGGACGCGCGACAGGACACGAATCGCACAGGAATCGTCCAGAAATCGATCGCTTTCGTTCGTGGTCCAGAGATACCGCTCCGAACGGAGTTCCAACCGTCCGTTTCGGCTCGGAAAGAGACAAGGACGGAGGCGAGTAAACTGACCCGACTTCCGCCCCGCCCCGATATTGCTAAATCGAGGATGAGATGAAATCGACTGGACGACGAGAACGGTTCCTTTTTTTTTTCCTTTGTCTCTGCCATCCAGTCCGGACAGCTTGGGTACCATGCCCCTGGAGGATATCACGACCGACCGAAAAGGGAGGGGGCTGATCGTCGGCGGTAAACATGTCAGAACAGATGATGCGCCACCGTCATCGGCAATTCCGTCGCAGCCGGAGCGTCGCAGAGCGTTCCGTCGGCGTGCACGTCGTACGTCTCTGGGTCGACTTTGATGACGGGAAGAGCGTCGTTGAGCTTCATGGCCGATTTCTTCAAGCCCCGACAAGCGCGGACGGCTTCGACGCGCTTGCGTAGGTTGTACGAAGCGATGGCGCCTGAGCGGAAGAGCCCGCACGGATGCAGAGGCCAATCGCCGGGGGGGGGGGTCAGACAAAGCGCTGCTTATAGACGAAGCTCCGGAGACGAGGACGCACCGCTGACGATGGACAGCTGGCTGACAAAGGCAAAAGAGTTGGTGGCGGCCACCTCGGGCGAACAGCCCCACATCTTGCGGCCGTAAATGGGTTGGACGGTGGGGATGGAGGCGTTTGCGTCGCCCATCTAGACGTCGGCAGAGCCGAAACAAAGGCGCGGGGTTGAGCCGAACGCGTGCCACCCTACTTCCTCACCGTCTCCCCCTCCCATCCGCCCGACTCACCTGAGCCCAAGCCACGGTACCGCCCTTGATCACCATCTCCGGCTTCACGCCAAAGTTGGCGGGCGACCAGAGCACCATATCGGCCAGCTTTCCTACCGAGATGTCACCGACGACGTGAGATATGCCGTGCACGATCGCCCTACGAGTTTGATCGGTGAGGAAGAGAGAACGACGGGGCCAGTATGAAATCTCATAGGCCCTAATCGGAATCGGGTGGACAGGCACGGAAAGAGGGAGATGAAGACGACTGCATGCGCGGACTCACGGGTTGATCGTGTACTTTGCGATATACCGCTTGACGCGCTCGTTGTCCTTGCCCTCCTTATCCGCACTGAGCGGTCCACGCACCTCGCGCATCTTCGCCGCCGTCCTCCACGTCCTGGCGACGACTTCGCCTGATAGAGCGCCGCGCCGAGCAAGGTGTGAGGGTCAGAAGGTCTGTCAGGGAGGGACCGACCGTCGTGCTCGCTCGCTTGCCAGCCTAGTCTGTCTGCAAACAAACGCGGCACGATCGCTCACCGATGCGTCCCATCGCCTGCGAGTCCGAGGACACCATACTGATAGCACCTGAGGTGCACCGCACCACGTTGCAAGAACCGGTCAGTCGACAAGACGATCCATGGCACGTACGGAACGAGACGAAGATGTGCAACCGAACGGGCGGATGGACGGACGGACGGACGGACGAGCGGAGAGGCTAGCTCACCGATGTCTTGCAGCACATCTTCAGCGGCCACGGTTTCCTTCCGAATGCGCGAGTCCGCAAACGCGACGTCCTCGGGAATACCTGATGGGAGAGGGAGCAAGCGCCGGGGAGAGGAGAACGGAGAGCGTCGTCGCAGCAGAACAAGAACATGATGAGGAGGGAGCCGGCGGACGTTACGACGGGCCAGCGTCGAGGAGAGAAGGAAGAGGGACGCACTCTTGTCCAAGTGATGGCAGACCATAAGCATCTGGAGTCAAGCAAGCGAACCAGTCACTCAACCGACCTCGTGAGATGTGACCCGCCCTTGCGCGTCGTCCCGCGATTTCGAGCAAACGAGACGAAAAGGGAAAATAAAAATACCATCTCACGTCGAGGTGCTCGTCCAGCGTGTTCTTGGCGTACGGGCGCGTGGGATTGGTGGACGAAGGGAGGACGTTCTCCTGGCCGCAAACGGTCTGCGAACGGGCGTGGCAGTCACAAAAAGCGGAATGGTTCAGCGGGACGATCGACGTGGATATGGAAAAGAAGGGTGCGCCTGTGGGCTACGCCGGCGAGTCTACGCACGATGATGTCAGGTGCGTGTCCTCCACCAGCGCCTTCCGAGTGGTACGTATGGATCGTCCTACCCTTGAACGCGGCGATCGTGGCTGAACGCGTCGAAGAGTGATTGTATGGGAGACGACACGACACTGGTCAGAGGCTGACGACGAGCGTGGGCGTCGTCCAGCATGCGCCGTACCCACTCTCCACGAACCCGGACTCGTTCACTGACCAAAAGGGGACATAAAAAAGCCGCACCGTGAGCGAGCGTACGCGAATGTAGGTGCCTGCCCTACTCGGCCATCGTCATCGGCGGCGAGGGTCAACGGAGATCTGACTTACAGGTGTCGGTATGGATATTGCACTGCGAGCGCAAGCGAGGAAACAAGTTGGCGAGACGGCGACGTGTCAAACAAGTCGTCGGTCGTCGATTGGCAGCGTCTGCAAGCCGAGGTGAGACGATCGCTGCTCCAACGCGGCGCGGCTCGAGCTCACCTGGATATCGTATTTGTCGCACACGCTCAAGCAAGCGTCGATCGCCGCCGGCGTGGAACCCCAGTCCTGGGAAAGAGAGCCGATACGATGCGAGCGAGGTCGAGAACGAACGGAGGCGAACCCGCCAAAGCGGACGGGGGACGTGAACGGAAGGAACAAAAAAGACGAGCGCGTGCTTTCGACAAGAAGTGAGCGTCGCCCTCCGTCGTAGCGGACTGACTCACCTCGTGGATCTTGAGCCCTGCGGCACCAGCCTTGACCTGATCCACGAGACCCTTTTGCCTCTCCTCCCACCTCTGGCCCGCGTCGCCACCCGAGTCGTTGCCCTTGCCCGTAAAGGCAAAGTTGAGAGGGATGCCATCGGTGGCCTGGAGCATCTGACGGAAGAAAAAGGCCGAGGGCGTGCACGTCGTCGCGTTCGTTCCCGCCACGGGACCCGTACCGCCTCCGATGAGAGTCGTCAGACCTGATGCCAACGCCTACGTTCGGGCGGGTTGGGGATCATGATATCGAATGAGGAAGGAGAGTGAGACACGACATTCCGGATGGCCGGCGCGGGCGGTAAGGAAAGGAGAAAGACCGACCTCTTCGCAGAGATCTGGACAGATGTAATGGACGTGAGCGTCGATGCCTCCGGCGGTGAGGATGAGGTGCTCGCCTGCGACAACTGAGCACGGCGGAGCAACAAAGGACGGTGGTGGCGGGAGCGTCAGGGCCTGGGGGAGATACAAGAAGAGGACAGGAAGACGGGACGCACCTTCGGTGTTACTGCCGACGACCATGCCTTCCGTGACGCCGTCCATGACGTCCGGGTTGCCCGCCTTGCCGATGCCGCTAATCTTTCCGGCGACGATGCCGACGTCTGCCTGCCGCCGCGGGCGAAGAGAAGCGAGAAGCGAAAAGCGAAAAGCGAAAAGCAGACGAGAAAAGGAGGTTGGCGAAGAGTGAGTCCTCCTCCTCTTCCCAGCCGAGGCCCACCTTGTAAATTCCGCTCCAATTAACGACGAGCGCATTGGTGACCACAAGATCCAAACACTCCTTGTCCGCTCTTCCGCAGGCTTGACCCATGCCGTCGCGAAGGACCTTTCCGCCGCCGAACACGCACTCGTCCCCCGGACACGTGTAGTCTTTCTCCACCTCTGTAATAAAGTGGATGATGAACGGAAGGGTGAGCGGCGGTAGGGCTCCCTATTCGACTGACTCGACGCGACGCGACGCACCGATCCATAGCGCGCTGTCGCCCAGGCGGACCCTGTCGCCGACGGTGGGGCCATAGAGGGCGTTCCAAGTCTGCCGGCTGACGACGGTGGCATCGTCGAGGGGGGTCCAAGCGGACGGCTCGGGGACGTGTCGAAAGCCTTTGGAGAGTAGGTCGTCGACGAACGTGTTCCTGATTCGCTTGCCGTCTTCGTCCTCCCTCCAAAATTCGTCCAGCCGTCCGTGGCCGTAAGCGATGTCGGCGGTGCCGCCGCGGACGACGCGGGCGCCGCCGATGGAGACGAGTCGGACGGACTTGGACTCGCCGGGCTCGAAACGGACGGCGGTGCCGGCGGGGATATCGAGGTGCTTGCCGTGGGAGAGGAGGCGGTCGTGGGCGAGGTGTGGGTTTGCGAGGGAGAGGGGGTAATGGGAACCGACCTGAAGAAGAGAGGCGGGATAGAAAAGAAAAGAAAATAACGACGAGGTGGGAAACGAAGAGAAAGAAAGAAAGAAAGAAAGAAAGAAAGAAAGAAAGAAAGAAGAGGAAAGAGAAAAGAAAAGAAAAGAAAAAAAGGAAAGAAAAGAACGACGAGATGGGAAAGAAAAGAACGACGAGATGGGAAAGGAAAGGAAAGGAAAGGAAAGGAGAACGAGGTGGGAAAAGAAAGAAAGAAAAGAAAGAAAGAAAGAAAGAAAGAAAGAAAGAAAGAAAGAAAGAAAGAAAGAAAGAAAGAAAGAAAGAAAAGAGAAGAAGAGAAAAGAAAAGGAAAAAATAATAAATAAATAAATAAATAAAAAAACCAATGAGATCCATTCTCGCACCAATAGCCCACACCACGACTCCTCCCTCACCTGAATCGGCCTATCTCCCAAATTCGCAATCCTAACCTTCACCCTCTCCCTCCCGACGTTAATCTCCACCGGCGCGGCTCGTTCGGCGATGATGACTGCTCCTGGCTGTCTTTCCTCCTCTCCCTCTCCCTCCTCTTCGTCGGCGGCGTCGGCGTCGACGGGGAAGACACCAGCCGCCGGAACAGGCAAAAAGCTCCCCCAAAGCGCAACCGCCAAATCCGGCGCCCTTGACGACACCGGCTCATGTACGCTTACAAGAAACGTCCCGTCCTTGAACGTACCCTCCACTTGTACTTCGCGGAGGCGGGAGGGTACGTCTGGTAGGACGTGGGCTGTTCCTAGGATGTGTTTTCCGAGGGATTGGAGGGAGGCGACGGTGTGTGGCCATGGGTATCCGTTGTCGTTGTCGTTGAAGGGGAGAGGGAAGGAGGGAGGGGGGGAAGGGGAAGAAGAGTCTCGTATGAGTTCCTGGAGCTGCGACGCGATTAGCGCCGTCGCCTCGGCGTAGTTTAGGCGGAGGCCGCGTGCGAGGCGGCGTTGGGCGAGGGCGCCGGCTTGGTGGAGGAGGAGCTTGTCGCGCTCTTTTGGTAGCAGATGCATGGCGACGAAGATGGCGGTGAGATGGGAGGAGGGAGACGAACGAGACTGCCACCACCACTGTCCAGGTCCCTTATCTCTTCTCCCCTTTATCGCCCCGCTCGCTACTGCGGCACCGCTCGTGATCGACGCGTCAATAAGGCACGACGTGAACTGATGAATGGGGGATACGGATTCATGGCTGCAGGACGACGAGAGATAGACGTAGACACACACGGCGGGGACGGGGCGGAGATGACGGTACGGTACGCGGCGCGGGGCGGAAGGGAACGGTATGGTGTGGTGGATGTATGCTGACGTGAATGCGACTCATGTCCGGTCGTCGAGAGCGGAGGGGAGAGGCCGGCGAGCGGCGAATAAATGAAGGGAGAAGATAAGGTGGAGTGGAGGGAAGGAGAACGGACGGGAGAGGATCGGGGCTGAGAGCACAACATAGCGCTAGACGGACGGGGTTGCTGCGAAAGGGGAGAGAGAGAGAGGGGAACAGAGAGAGGGAAAGAGAGGGAGGAAGGGAGAGAGAGAGAGACGGAGAGACAGAGACAGAGACAGCGAGACAGAGACAGAGAGAGAGAGAGACAGAGAGAGACAGAGTGAAAAAAGAAAGGAAAGAAAAGAATGGGCTGGGATGGTAGGGTGGGCGGGGGGGCAAATGACAAACTTGGGCGGTAGCTGTACACATTAGCAGTCCGGGGAACGGACGGCGCGAGGCGAGAACGTGAACGTGGACGAATCGACACAAACGATCGGACGCCATGTCGAGGCGAGAAAAATAAGAAGAAAAGAGCGGCAGGTCGGATGCGTCGAACACACGCGCACGTCCCGGCGCTTGCTGCTGCTGGTGCTCCTGCTGACGATGATGATGATGGTGATGACTAGCTGACTGACTGACGGATCTGGCTGACTT
Source organism: Peribolospora kevripleyi (assembly GCA_029717575.1). Taxonomy (NCBI): domain Eukaryota; kingdom Fungi; phylum Basidiomycota; class Peribolosporomycetes; order Peribolosporales; family Peribolosporaceae; genus Peribolospora; species Peribolospora kevripleyi. The sequence continues at coordinate 8,923 of JAMDHV010000209.1, forward strand.
GTGCTGAGCGCTACCAGTCGCTCCGATCGTACACTTCCTTCCGAGGAGAAGACCGTGCGTTCCGAAGGACGTCGAGACGAACGGCGAGGGTGGGGAGGGGGGCGTTAATGTAGTCGAGATGCGAACGAACAGACACGGCGTGACTTGCGACGGTTGCGGGTCGGAGACGATGCGCGACGGTGGACGGAGGAAGGGAAGAAGGACAAAGGCGACGAAAGGGAGGGAGGATCGCATCACATCCGACTGCTCACGCCCTCGCTCCGGCCGCCGGCCAAATCGAGCGTCCACCTCATGTCGCCGCGCCGTGCGCTCGCACGCTCGTCGTCGTCCCTCTCCTCACTGCCGCCCATGCCCATGCCCATGCCCATGCCGCCCATGGCGAGGCCCATGGGAATCATGCCCATGCCGACCCCAAACCCCATTCCCATGCCGAAGCCCATGGAGCCCATGCCCATGTTGCCGCCGCCCATGCCCATGGTGCCGCCAGGATTCCGACTGAGCCGTTTGCCGAGGAAATTGTGGCCCGCGTACTCGGCATACGCGATCCCCTCGGCTACACCTCTACGTCGATCCAACTCGCGAACCTTTTCCTCGAGCGCGAACAGGTGCGGGTCGGCGGCATGTGGGGAGAGTGTGCGTAAAGCGGAGGTGAGGGAGTAGAGGTAATGCTGGAGGAAGGCCGGCGGAAAGACGCACGAGGTGAGTGAGGACATGCAGACGAGCAGCAGAACGACGTGTTCGAGCATGATGCGATCGCACCTTGTTCTCCCCGCTCGGACCTTTGGCATGCCATATCCTGTCCGCAAGCTCGTTCAACGGCATGGCACCGACGTATTCCGGGTTGTTCCGCGTGCCCACGTAGACCTCGACCTGAAGGGCCAATGGGGAGAGAAGGTCGAGGATGAGCGAAGGACAAGAGGGACAGGTCGAGGCGACGGAGAAAATCGGCGTAGAGACCAACATTCTTCATGACGATTTGCTCCTTGCCATCGACAATGTTCCAAATGTCTACCTTTTGCACGGTGTATCCGTTCTGTTGGGCGGGGAAAGGGGCGCGGGCGGGGATCGGTCAGCTCAAAGGGTTCCAAGACACCTGACCCTGGGTCACGACACGAGCTAGGCCTGGCTGACACAGCCGTCGTCCTCCCCCCTCTGCCACCTCCGGTACCTCCTTAGGCGCCTCTCCCAACCAACCCGCCGGCTTTCCCTCCTCCCTCCTTCCCCCCAAGGGCCACGAGCGACGTTTTGGCCCCGCTGCCACGACGCGAAGCGGGCGCGAGAGGAGCACGAGCGCATGCATGGACGCGTGTGGTGGCGGAAGCGGATGTTCGGTTCGTCGCCATGGGCAGGCCGGGTCGGTCGAAGCGTGGGTGGGGGGAGGGGAGGACGCCTAGGGAATAGGGGCCGCCGGCAGCCCTCGCGGGGAGTACGGTACGCACCCTTGCCTTTCCGCCTTCCTCCTCCGCTTCCCAATACCGGACCGCGTGCTTCTTTCCATCCTCGATGGCTTTGGCCTTGCCGGCCGCGGCGGACGAGCCGGCGAAATGACCATCGGCAGCGGCGACGAGGCCACCGGCCTCGAGCCTGAGGTCAGACGCCTCTAATGTCCTCCCGTCCGCTTCAGCTTCGGCAGCGGCGGCAGCAGCAGCAGCGGCAGCGGCGGCGGCGGCAGCGGCGGACTCGGCCTTGAGCGCCTGGGCGAGGGGATCAGAGCTGCTCGTGACGGGCGAGTTAGCGAGAAGGGCGGCGGCGGGGTTGGAGGAGGCCAAGAGGGCAGCGCTCTTGGATGGCTTGGGAACGACGTGGCCGAGGAGGGCGGCGGCGGCGCCACCGGGGGTGACACCGAGGGGGGCGAGGGGGTTGCCCTTACTGCTGCTCGGGGCGTTGCTGGCGAGGCCGGGACTGGAGAAGGCGACGCCACCGCTACGGGGGGAGGACGCCCACTCGCGACCGGGATCATCGGAGGATCCGGAATCGAGCCTCACCTTTTCTCTATGATCCAGATAGGCGCGTACTTCGTCAGCGTGTTCGGGGTCGATGGTGTACACGACGCCCCAGACGTTGGACGAAGGGGGGGTGTCGTCCTAGCGGGGGCGAAGAGGGCGAGGGTGGGGTCAAGACCAAGGGGGGCAACGCGGAAGAAGGAGGACGTTGGTGGACTCACGCCTTCCTCATAGTGAACCCACTCGTCCTTGGGAATGAGAGTGACGACGCGACCGGGGAACTTGTCGGTGCCTCGGTGATCTGTGCTCTGTTGGGCGAAGCGGCGAATGAAAGGGCGAATGAAACCGGGGGCTGAAGAGGAGGGGTTGGGTAAGCGAGAGGGGACGAGGGAGGGGCGTGAGGAGAGAGGGAAAGACACACTCTTCTTGATGGTATGTGGGGGAGGCTTGAAGATGAGGGCTGAGGGGGGCGAGAGAGGAGAGGAAAGGAGACGAGGAAAAGGAAGCGAAGTCGACGGAGGACGATGAGCGATGTACGTAGTAGTGATGGACAAAGGAAGAGAAAGAGGGATGGCTCACATCCGTATCCAAAGACGTGGTACTCGGTCGGCTCGGCGGGTGGAGCGAGTGCTTGGTGGTCCGCCGGTGCGGGCGTGTCTGTGTCGGTGGCGTCTACGACGACGTCGGGGATGTCGATGTCGGCGGCGGCGGCGGTGGAGGACGAGGGTGTGGCCATGATGGAGGGCGGAGATGATAGGGAGAGGTGTGTGTGAAGGAGGTGGGTTTACGTGAACGGGGAATCAGGGGACAAGAGGAGGGGGTATCGTATCGAGTCGAGGGCGAGTCGGCGTCGGGTCGCGGTGCGTCCGTGGACGGCGTTGGCTTGCGCCGTGTCGTCTGGGGTCGTCTTGTATCAGAAGAGGTATGGAGACGACGGGGGTGGGGAAGAGAGGGCGGCGAGAGGAGGGTGGTGGTGGTGGTGGGAGGTGTCGAAGGTGGAGAGGGAGGGCGTGGAGTTTTCGGGAGTGGTGGAGGGATGGATGGTGGATGATGGATGGAGAAAGAGAGCGGATGGATGATGGAGCGGATGGAAGCGGGCGTCGGAGGGATGGATGGCGGTGGACGGAGGAGAGAGAGATGGAGCCGCGGTGGAAGGAAGACGGGTCGCTGGCTCGCTCGCTCACCGACGACGACGGCCCACCGAAGTAGCCGAGCCGACCGTCGGTGCGATGCGGTGCGGTGCAGCGTCTGGTCGGTCTGATCTATCTGATCTCGTCTGCGCTGCGCTTGTCTGGTCTGCTCTCATCTGCGCTTGTCCGGTCTGCTCTCATTGTGTCTCGTCTCGTCTCATCTGCGCTTGTCTCGTCTCCATGCACGCACAACATACGCTCGCAGCTCGCCCTCGCCCTCGCTCGCACTCCGGGCAGGCCGTCGGAACCGCTGGCCCGGTAGCAGGGCAGGACAAAGGCGAGGCGAGATGACGTGGGATGGCTAGCTCCCGGTGCTGCGCCGTTGGCCGTATGCGGTGTGCACACGTCACGTTACGTATCTACAGGATGGGTTAGAGGAGCCAGGAGCCAGACACCGCGGCGGGGACGCTAGTGGCGACTAATTGTCGTCCGAGGGGCGGCGGAGAGGAGAAGAGGGGAAAGGAGAAAGGAGAAGAAGCGAGCGAGCCAGGAAGCGCCCGAACGCCGGCTCCGTCTCGCCTCCGCCTCCGCCTCGCCTCGTCTCCACTCCTCGCCCGGCCGCAGCAGCCAGCACGCGTTTCTAAACTCGACCGACGTCATCCCGTCATCCGTCCCATTCATCCATCCACTCAGTCGGCCCAAAAGCGAGGCTGGCGGACAGAAAAGGGGCGGGCAGGCAGAAAAGGCGCAGAGAAGAAAAGAAAGAAGGAAAAACGGGAGTACTGGATGGATCGCCTTGATACATACACCAACTCGCTTCCCCCGTAACGTAGGCGAGACAGTCAGGCAGACGACGGATGGAAACCGCACCAAATTAGATCGCCCACATAGCCCCTTTCCTTCCTTCCTTCCACGCACCGACCACGCAGAGTCCGAGTCCGAGTCCGGCCCGGCTCGGCGAGACAAGAAAGGAAGGGAGGGAAAGAAACGAAAGAGACGAAAAGGAAAGGAAACAGAAAGAAAGACCAACGCAACGAACCGAGCCGAGCGAGCGGCCGTAAGTGCTGTTAGTTCTCTGTTGTCGCGTTTCACCGAGCGGTTTTCACCGCACTAGGCAAAGTACTTCCCTTGGCTTGGTCTTGGTGAGCACCGACGGCCGGGAGGGGATGGGATGGGCGCAGGGGCGAAAGCGAGGAAGCAAGGCGCAAGGGAACGGAAAAGAAAAAACGGCGGCGGAGGAAGAGGGAGGGATGGATGCAGATACGGAGACGGGTTGGCCTACGTCACTCCGTCCGCGGTCGTCCGGGCGCGGGTCGTCGTCGTGAAGGCGATGCGACGACCAAGTCGCCGGCCGGTGACGGTGACTGTGACGGGGACGGGGATCGCTCACAGAGTGCATGCCACTGACGTCCCGTCTCCTCCTCCCCTCGCCGCTGCCCGTCCTATTCGTGCCTGCCGCTGCGTGCGCATTCCACGCACATACCCGTGTGCCTGTCCCGCGCAGAGTACTCTCTCTTGTCCGACCCCTCTTTCTTGTCCGACCCCTCTTTCCTCCTCTCTCTCCGGCATCCACCCGAACTCGTCTGTCTGTCTCCTCGTCCGCAACCGTCTGCCGTCGGATCCACCGGGGACGCATCGCATGGATCGCATGGAGGCGCCAACGACGGACGGCCGATTCGGCAAGACGCCGATGATCGATGATCGATGACCGCCTCCTTCTCCTTCCATCCGACCGACGTCCCTCCGTCCCTCCCTTCCTTCCTTCCTTCCTTCCTTCCTTCCGTTCGGTGCTCGCTCAGACGACGCCGCGATGGCGATTATCGATCCGGACTCAGACAGACAGACATACGCAGACAGACAGACAGACAATAGCGACGATTAGCTTAGCTCTCGCTCACCTGACAACCACTGCGCAACGTTCGTTCGACCTCAGCCTTCTCCCGCCCCCTGTCTGCCATCATCTTCTTCTTGTCGCCCCTTCGCACTTAATAAACCCTCGCGCCGTCGATCGGCGAACTGGCGAACGGACACCAGACGTGCACGACCGACCGACAGACGGACAGGTAGACGGGAGGGACGGTCAGGATTTGAACACAATCCATCTAGGCCAGTAAAAGGCACTCTTTGGCCAGTGGTCAGTCTGGCTACTGATCAATCCCAGGAGATATGTATATGTACTGGCAGGGTTCATGACAGGGACAGGCGGCATGGATAGACGGCGTGGACAGATTGATAGATGTGGACGAATAGATGGGCAGACGGACTGCAGCGCTTATCCTGTCCGGTCATCCATCCCTTTCGTCGAGGCAGACAGACTGTCAGATAGACAGACAGATAGATAGATAGATAGACGTCTTTTGGATGATCGAGTCAGCGCGCCTCACTGATCAATGTTCGTCAAGCGCCTCGCGCCCCGTTTCCCATCGTCCCGATTCGCATTCACTGTCGCATGTTCGTCCTCCCTCTGCCTTGTCACGTCAGCGCTCGAATCGAACCGGAGAGAGATGCGGCGCTCCGTCGGTGCAAGACGATGATGGCCAATGGCGAGCCAGAAAGTCAGGCTTGAGCCAGTCAGGCACGGTGGGCATGGGGACGCATGCGCCGCTCAACACGCTCCAACCGAACGCGCTCGCGCTCGCGCTCTCGCTCCCGTCCAGAAAGGTTCCCACGGCCACGTGCACCCGCTTTCGATCACCTTCGAGTGCGGCCGGGCTTTTCCTTCGACCAGTTGGCAATCCCTCTCTCCGTCCGTCCGTCCCCATCCCGCTCCGCTTCGGCACTCCTACGTTTACACCTCTCGACTCGACTCGCTCGACGACGGATTCGAAACCGAACTGATCATGTTCGCCCCCGCGTCTCGCTTCCTCGTCTCCGCCTCGCGCAGCACCCTCGCCCGCGCCGCCCCACGCGTCGCCGCCTCCCCGGCGAGGCGCCTCTCGCTCGCCAGGCCATCCTCCCAACCCTTCCTCGCTCCCCTCGCCGCCCTCAAGTTGAGGAGCAGGGCGTTCGGCAGCTCCGCCGTGGCGAGAGGACAAGGCGAGAGTGAGTGCCCATCCAACGTCTTCCGTTCCCATCGTCGTCCCTCCGGCTCATTTTCCTCTCCCCTTCTCGTAGCCGACAACGAGCTTTCCGCACGGTTGGCCCAGGAAATCACCTACGAGAAGGAGACGGTCGCTCAGACCTCCGAGAAGGAGCCCGATTTTTTGAAGGCGTTCAAGGAGGAGGGAATCTGGAAGGTGCGCCCGGTCACCGTGTTGCCTTGCCCTTGGTTCGTGGTCAGTCAGTAGTCCGCTCACCCGATCGGATCCGATCCCTGCTTTTGACCAGATCGAGGACAAGGCCGGCAATGACGAGATCGCTTTGACGAGGCAGTTCGGCAACGAAAAGTGAGTATGCCACCTTCGTCCCAAAGTCTCGCTCGCTCTTCGTCGCCCCCGCACCGACGCTTTCGTCTTTTTCCCCTTTCTTTCCACGCAGCATCCGCGTTCTTTTCTCCATCGGTGACATCGACACCACCCCTTCGTACGGCGACGAAGAGTTTGACGCCGAGTCCGAGCCCGGTGCGGCCGCCGAAGGCACCGACGCCGAAGGCGAGGGCGAGACCTCGTTCCCCGTCCGAACCGCCATCACCGTCACCAAGCCCGGCCAGGGTGCTCTGACGATCGACGCGGTGGCGCAGGACGGTCTGTTCGCGCTGGAGAACATCTCCTTCTACAAGGACGACAAGCTGGCCACCGAGCTCAGCGCCGACGCCGACTGGTCCCGTCGCGGCCTCTACATCGGCCCCCAGTTCGAGACGCTCGATGAGAACGTGCAGACCGAGTTTGAGCGCTTCTTGGAGGAGCGCGGCGTCGGCACCCAATTGGCGCTCTTTATCCCGGACTACGCCGAGTGGAAGGAGCAGAAGGTGAGCGTGGAGCGCATTCCAGCGCAAGCTCGGCGTCCGATCGCCGGCGCTTCTTCCGCCTCGCTTGCATCTCACTCCCGCTTCTTCTTCCTCCTTCACAGGAGTACGTCGACTGGCTGGAGAACGTCAAGAAGTTTGTCGACGCATGAGCCCCGTGCCGCTCTCGGTGTGTTCCATCTCTCAAGGTCGTCCATCCATCCCTCCCCCACCCATTTCTCCTAACTTTTTTTCCTTCCACCACCTCCACCCGCCTTACTCTTCTCCTCTTTCTGTGTCACCGTCTCCACCCGCCCTATTCTTCTCCTCTTTCGTCTCCCCGTCTTCCCAACCCCCCTCCCTCCGTCACACCCCATTAGATGGCTGAAACAATATTTCTGGTCTCATGTGCTGAACCCGTCTTTGGCGAATGCGACGAAAATAAAAGATTCATCATGGCGACGTCACGTCAGACTTGGCGCCTCAACGACAGAGGAGGGTGACATGCAAACGGGATTGAGTGTCGTAGCCTGTTCGTTGTTCGTTCCACGGCCATCCGGCGAGGGCGCTCTTTTGTTCAGCGAGAGAGGCGGAAAGCGGATCGTCTCGTTTCCAGTGTCTCCCCTTCGCTTGGATTGGTGGTATGGCCCTCCTTTTTTTTTTTTTTTTTTTTTTTTTTTTTTTTTTTTTTTTTTTTTTTTT